>QTSX02005854.1:0-181655 GCA_014839935.2 Entomophthora muscae
CTCCATTGAAGCTGTCTTGGCTGCTGCCTTGTTCACTGGCACCATCAAAGATGTTGTTGTTGTTAAAAACCATTGTAAAAAACTAAGTGAAAAATCACTAAAAGTAGAAGTTTAAAATTATATGATTTATTTTTATTTTAATCACCAGTCCATATTTGGAAGGTTCTCAAAACCATTCCATACAAATCTGGAGCCATGAAAATGAATAAATGCCTCTGTTCCTAAAGTAGATAGCTGTTGATTGGCTGTTAAACTGTTATATTTCTAGTTTAGGCTGCTCACACTACACATCTTGTGTGACTTCATTTTTTTCATGCTTGTTGAATCTTGCTTCCTGATTGCCCAAATTTTGTTTCATTTTAGTCCTTCTGTCAGTGCCTCATATGAATCCTGATTGGATTATAATATACTCCAGGATGGCATCCATCCATCTCACTTGTTGCATCAGTTCATTTTGTTTGTGGTTTGAACTACACCGCTTGATGTTTGATATAATTTTGTATAATGGACTAGTAAAATTTTGTTTTTTGTTTGACAGTTCATTTATTAACCAAATATATTTAAATTAATTGAATCCTGAATCTCGCGCAACTTGGATTTTGTTTTAATCTGAAACCATTTTGTTTAAATCTGAGGTATTTTTGGTTGTCTCCATAGCTTCTAAACTACTTTATTGATATAGTAATTAAAAATATTTGCAGTAAAGAGTGTTTTTATAGTAAAATGAGAAACAATCGGTTATTTCTCCTACTCCTATTTGCTAAGGTATAATTTTATTGCATTTTTGAGCTATTTGACGTCAATTGATGGTACTATATGTATATTGTTTATTTTTTATATTAAGAATTTTCAGGGTGATGTATACAGTTACTTAAAAAGTGTCAAGATCCATAAGACAAGATTATAAAAACAAAATCTACACTTTATTATAGTGCCAACCTTTTTAGTGTCAATATTAAAAGTTTTGTCCTGGGCGCTGTTGCTGGTTAGTTAATGGGTCACTCTAGGTGGCTTGAGAATTGCTGGTAACTGAATATGATGTGACTACACTAACAGAGAATTGCTGGAGGCATGGTGCCACTTGATTTATTTTAAAACGTATATATCAGATATAATGTGACAATGATGTGTTCATAGCTGTATTTGGTGAAAATGATCAAATATTTCGAGAAAGAAAAATATTATTTAAATTAAATCTAGGCTGTATGCTTACTTGTGAAGTCAGAGATGTTACATCTGTATATAATATTAAATTTAAAAAAGCTGAAATATATTTTCAAGCATGAGGATTGTTAAGGCCAGTGTGATTTAATTTAGCTTGGCATTTATATTTGACAGTGTGAATAGAGCGCTATGGATCCATGCATATAAATTGATAATCTTGTTTTACATTAGCCATCTCGTCACAATATAAACTCAAAGAAATCATCATCTAAATGAAAATCAACGTGCGAGTTAAAGTCAAATCTGCAAATATGCCACGCAGCGGTGGCGTGGAACAAGGTAGGGAACAAGTTGAGGAAATATCTATTCTTAGAGTGAAAGGTTGTATTTAAATCAAGCCAGTCTAGTGTGACAGTCAAAAATGAAATATCTCCTCTGCATTGTCTCTCTCTCGGTTTTCATCCAAGCCCTGCCAGGGTTCAGCAACCTCAAGATTGTCACTTATGGTTCCAATATCAAGTATAGAAATGGGAATGTCAAGAATACTGGCGGCATGACTATACAGGACAAAGAAGAAACTCCAATCAATGCCTCTTTAAATGGGGAGGACTTTGGTGACAATGAAGAACTAGGCAAAGGAGACTATGAAGAATAAACTGCTGACTCATGGTGGTGACTTATTTTGATTCTAATAAAGGACATCTTTTTCTAAGTAGCATATTTCTATTAACTACATTGAAACCCTAATTACTCAGAAATTTTCACATTTCCTACTTCTTTTAATGGAGTGTTGAAGAAGCGATTTTTCATATCATTATAAATATATGTTTGATCAGATTATTGTAACTGTGCTTCAGTCAACAATTACAGAGAGAGAAGAAAAGAAAATCGGGTATATGTGTCTTTATTGAAGAGAAGAGAGTTTACATGCCTTTGTGAATGAGCATCTGAGGTGTCCCTGAATTTAGTTGTAACTAAGGTTTGAGTTTTGTGGGAAAATACTAATCTTTCTGGGACAGCATGAAAGAAGTTGTTATAGTGGTAATTAAGAATACTGTGGTTTTCAAAGTGGTGACGCTAAGCAAAATCGATTTATCCGTAAGCATAAAACAACTCAAATGCAGACAAGATCCAAATATCAGTGTAAAATATACACACTATTAATAGGGATTTAATGTGTTAATGGGAAAAATGACTCAACAAAGCAACAAAAAACTCAGACTACAAGAGGAAAAACTCAAGATACATCACAAAATTCATGAAATCACTAACAAAATAGTTTAAGTTGTCCTTTTATACTTTAGCTTACTATGTGAATTGGTGACAAAATACACTAATTTGCAGTTGGTTAAATCTCAAACCTAAAGCAAAACACAATATCAAGCCAATTCACAATTAAAATCACCCAGTTGTTGAGTGAAGTGAGCTGTATTCAACCATGATACCCAGCTATCTAAAATAAGATACATGCTCATAAATATAAATCATAAAGATATTTTTATTATTGTCTAAATCTGGTGTAAAATCTGAGTAATTTTGCTGAAAACTAATTAATTAATTCTAGAATTGGTTATGTAAACCAAAAAATGACCAATTGAGATATAAACACCTTTAAATATGCAGTTGTATGGCATAAATTCTAGTTAAATGACCATATTCAGATTAAAACCAAAAATTCAAAATCAGGGCTTTAAATTAATTAACTCAATTTAATATTTTATTTAATAGTAAAATGAAAGGGACACAATAACAGAGTGGCAATACAGCCTATGTGCGCCATGGTTGGGGTGTTCTTGCGGGCCAGAAATTGTGTGACTGCAACACAATTTCTGTCTCAGGAAGGAGGTAAGAGAGAAATAGGTACTGTTGAGGTTGCACAGACACAAAACCCAGTTTAAGCTGCACAGGTTTGGAGAGCGTGGAGCATAAATCCAAGTGTGCTCAAGCTATTAAGAAAGGTTATTGAGTTTGACACATCTAAAACACTAAACAACAAGGAAGTTGATCTCACTTCTTTGTTATTTGAACCCATTTACTGTCAAGAGTCAGTCCCAGCAGCCATGATATAAAAGGTTCATCCTGTGCTTGACACTATATATGAGCCTATGTAAGCAATGATGAACAAGAAAATGTTGATGATCCAGGGCTTTATAGAACTGTGGAGGGGCAGCAGGTGTTAAAGAAGGTCACAGCCTTCTACAACAAATTACCTATTTCTTGTGTGCCAGTTACTGTGAAGGATCCTGACTCACCTGTACCCAAAAAGCTCATACAGAAATTTGTGCTAAATATAAAGCTCCTTATCCTTATCAAGTTGGTACAGGATACTGTTGACCTCAAAAAGGCTGTGGGTATTGTTAGAGTGGATCCAAAATTTTCTAATAAACTATACAGCTGGTATCTCAACGCCTGTCAAATTTTCCAAATGGGGAAACCCAAGCACCTGTCAACCCTTCTCACCAAGAATCACAAATGGGTCATTTGTCAGTGGATTAACCAATAATGTCATTTCAAACTGGAAAATATAAAGTCTATGGTCAATTCCACTCTTTGGATTGAGGCTTTGATTTCATTTTTCTATTGTGTGGTCAGGGGCTTCACTTAAAATCAAACAAACTTGGAGGATCTCCCTACAGCTGAAACCGCCTGGCCAATATCAAGACCTGGAAAAATACACAGAGGTGCACATTGCTCTCAAGAACAGAAAAACAATCAAATTCTATTATATTGATACAGTAGTTTTAAAAGCTATGGCAACAAGCAAAAACAATTCAGATTTAAAAAAATGAACTCATATTTAAACAAAATTGAAATGAATCCAAATCTATTGTAAATCAATATAAATTTGATAAAAATAAATTTCGTTTAAATCTGAGCTCATTTTGTTTAAATCTGAATTGTTTT
The DNA here is from genome assembly GCA_014839935.2 of Entomophthora muscae. Lineage (NCBI taxonomy): Eukaryota > Fungi > Entomophthoromycota > Entomophthoromycetes > Entomophthorales > Entomophthoraceae > Entomophthora > Entomophthora muscae. The sequence continues at coordinate 4,069 of QTSX02005854.1, forward strand.
TGCTTGTTGTCATAGCTTTTAAAACTACTGTAAATCAGCTTTTGTGTTGTCTGTGTGCAATGCATATTGATATGTCCCCAAAGGTGCTGTGACAATACAACATTCACCTTGGGTGATCATCTGAATAAAGCTCTTATATATGTTGAAATTGATAAGATAAAACTCTAATATTTATAAGGATAGATTGAATGGATTCTCTGATTAGGTATTTTTGAACCCCTGGTATCTGTATAAAGAAGGCTGCAAAACCCCTTAAAATTAAATTAGGTCACGCTAGTGTAGTGGTGAACTACAGAAAAACCCAAAAACAAATGTAAGGAAAGAAGAACAGTTTATTTGATTTGTGGTTGATCCACTTTTATAGTGGTCAACCAGCGTTAATGGATTTGCTTGAATTTGTTGAATTCAGTGTTAACGCTATCACACTAGTTAATAGGATTATTGCAAGGTTGAATGAATCACTCTTGAAGGCTAGATGTCTTGTAAATTAATTAATTAACCAGGAAAGTTAATTAATTTGTACCCAGGAACATTATTAATGAGTATTTAATTATAGTAATTAACAGTCTTGACTGTGTCAAGAATAAAGTTCAGGTCAGCCAAAGATGAACCCCCAAAATAGTGGCTCAAAAAGTCACAGTGGTACCTGGTTTGAAGTTTGAACCATTGAGTTGGTATTAAGAGCAAGGAAGAAATTAGTGTGAAAACTACTAAATTGAGATAATAGTGTCTATTTATTCAGGATTAATATGCTGTTTTCAATCTGGAACAATGAAATCTTGGATCAGGAATGATAATAATGTTGTAACTGTGCTGTTTTATCAGAGTTATAAAGGGGGAAAATGATTGGAAACTAGATAATATTCTTTATTAAGAGATCATCTGTAAGGCCTTGCCCAAAATGGAACAAGATTATAAATAAAGGTGTACAGAGCTACTGGAGTTAAATTTAAAAGATAAAAAATGTATGTATCATTTGCAGCAAAACCTTAAGATAAACTGCCAAAATTTTATAATTTGTGAAATATGGAGACAAAGTTTGTAAAAATCCCAATATTATAATATAAGACAAAGTATTCACTAAATTTTGAGTGGTTACAAGTGGCATGTCAATGTTGGGAAAATCTCCATGAGAATAACAAGTCATCACTCTATACAAATTTTCTTTAAAATTTAAAAGATTTGTAAATAAAGCAGCAGTTTACTGAGTTATCATTTCCATGGTAACAAAATTTACTCTAGATTGATAAAACTTACCCGCGTTATTTTTAAAATAAAAAATTGATTTAGTTTTAATAAAAAATAGACTGCATAAATTCTATAAAGAAAAACAAAGTGATTTTGATAAATCAGTAAAAATTAATAATAAAAATGTTAAATGTAAAGTTAAAATTTTAATTTTTTGAAATTGATTCTTAAAAGATTGAAGTATAATAAAAAGATAAATTTAAAATTGAAGTTGAAAATTTAAGTAAATTTCAAAGATTGAAATTTTTAAGAAAAAGAGATATTGTTTATTTTGAAGTTGAAAGTTAAGTAAATTTCAAAGATTGAGTTTTCAAGAAAAAAGAAAAAGGTAATTCCTAAGCTAAATTATAAGTTTTAAATTTAAAATGTTTAAAACTAAGAAGTTCTAATCTTAAGCAGGAGAAAAACTTAGAATTTTGGCTTAAGCCTACTCTTCCTTGTTGGGTTTAATTATATAGAAAAGTAAGTTGCAACTGCAACAGAATAAATAAGGGGAGAGTTTGAGTAAACTTCAAACAAAAGCAGGACATCTGCAATGGCTTTGAAATTAAGGGGTAACTAAGGTGATTACATAAAGTTTGAGCTGTAACTGGTGTTTTGCTTTTGACATCAAGAAAAATCCAAGCGTCAAGAAAAGGGAAGGGGTTTTAAAAAATATTGACATAAAACTTTGGAATTTAAAATTCTCAAAGGAAGATTAATTTCCAAACTTTAAAATTCAGAATTTAGGCTTTGAGTATGACAATATCATTATATAGTAACTGTGAATCTGGATATTGGAAACATAATTTGGTGATCACTCAAATAGATGATTAGGTTGTGGTTTGATCCTTGTAGAGAGTCAAGCACTGAATTTAGGCATCCATTGTGGGAGGTTGCTATCTGGTCATGTTACTGGATTTGGAAATTTGAGTCAACTTCTGCATTTGGCTTTGGGTCACTGGAAAGTTGGATTGTGGGTCTCAAACCTGTTTAGTTGTGTCAGTTTCCCACTTGAAAGGGAATAATTCCCCAATCTTGTGAGTCAAGGCCCCTAAGTTAAGCCCTACAATAACCAAACTAATAGTAATTGTAACCATTGCAAGGTGTCCAAATTGTCTTTAGTATAAAAATCTTCCCATCATGGAGCTGAACCTTCCTACAAGATATTACCCTATCAGGTACATAAACAAGTAGGAGGATGCATTTTGTCTAACCAAGGAAACCTCAGCTGATGAAGATAGTGTAGTGGAGAGTCCATAGTAGAATTTTCTCCCCCAGTGTCCAGAGGGATATTAGAACCACCCATTAGCCAGGGACTCCTCTTGGTGGAAGTCATCAGGTGAGGAGTTACACCAGTCAGTGGTGCGGGTTGGACCTTCCAGGGAAAGTACAGCAGACAGATAAAAGATTAGAAACCAGAACAGAAATAGCTCTCTTCATGGCTTCAAAGGGAATTCAAAAGATAAGTGTGTGTGTCAGGATACCGCATCCCAAGGGAAGACCTGTTAGCCTCAGCTGCCAATGTGCTATGTTGGGAGGAGGGTGGAACCCACTATAGGAGGGGTGCTAACTTGATGAGATAAGATGCTGATTGGCCTACTAAAGCCCAGGGTCCATCAGCTGGAACCATAGTGTCAACTAACCCAGCCAAGGTAATGTTGCAACTGAACCAATGAGGATTAAGTATTTGATTTGGGGAAGACAACAGTCCAATAGAAAGGACAATAATGAATATAATAAAATGTTGTTTATTATAGAATACTGTGATTAATATACTATATGGGGAAAGCCACTGGGCCACAAGGGGGTGGCATAGTGGCATGTTCCATGTAAGATTTGAAGCCAAGGAATAACTTGTGCGGGGATAAGCAGTTTGAATTGGAAACACTCCTAATTGGAGAAAGTGCCTGCAGTTTGACGTTGCCATCAGATTGGTTCATGTTGTTAGACACGTCAAGGGGCAACTCATCAAGCGCCCCCTGTGTATTGTAAGATACATTGGCAGGCAAGTCTTGAAACTTGGTTGCAACATCCCCTCTTTCCCCTGCTTGTTGTCAGACATCAGGATTGGAGTTTGCGGGAGATCTGGGAGGGTCTGCACAAACAACCTTTGTGTGGGGATGACATGGCAGGGGCGCAAGAAATTGTGGTGAAGCTTCTTAGTGTTTCTTTGGGCATCTTCAAGTTATTAGGTGTGGTTGTCATAGACTGCAGCTATCTTGAAGGATCCCAAGTGGTTGGGTTCTAATTTGGATGAATTGGGGTTGAGAGCATAGACAGGTGTTGCAACTGAACCAATGAGGATTCAGTATTTGAATTGGGGAAGACAACAGTCCAATATAAATGACAGAATATTAAGAATAAGGTATTGTTTATTGTGGAATAATGTGATTAATATACCATATGATGAAAGCCACAAGGCCACAAGGGGGTGGCATAGTGGGAAGTTCCATGTAAGATTTGAAGCCAAGGAATCACTTGTGTGGGGATCAGCAAGTCAAATTGGTAGTGCTCCCAATTAGGATAAAGTACCCGCCATTTGATATTGCCATCAGATTAATCTATGTTGTTAGACACGTCAAGGGGTGACTCATTGAGAGCCCCCTGTGTATTGTAAGATACATTAGCAGGCAAGACTGGAAGCTCAGTTGCAACACGGGGTCTTCTACGGTGTATCTGGCCTCAAGGTGCCTTGTCCCCCCTCAATTTGCTTGTGTTTAATATCCCAGGCTTTGGCGTGCCACTGACTCATGTAAGGAGTAGGCAACAAGGGGGTTTTGCATGAACTGTGGATCATAATCTCCCTTGTTCCACTCCCGCCAGCCCATTGGGAGTCCCAAAGGCCAGGATGCTGGACTAAACCCAGTACTCCTGTTGACCCTTGCTTGTAAGATGAGTAGGGCGGTGGACAAGTGTTCATTCCACGCAATATTAGGGTGTTCTTGTGAGATCTTGGCAATCATTTGAACTATCAAACCGTTCAATTGCTTTATGCGCCCATTGGCTTGCGGGTGGTATGGAGTTGTAACTATTTGTTGTAGGGCATTTTTGGAGCAGTACACTTTCATGACATGATTAACAAGCTTGGGACCCCCGTCTGTAATGAAGTGTTTTGTGGCGGATCCAGGTCCAACCAGTCCATCCCTCCATTATCCTACCCTTGACTCTGATTCCCATTACCTTCCTTTGACAAAGCTTCAAAGAGCTTTGTCTCCAGAGAGGCAATTTTATGGGACAACACTTTGTTATCATCCTGCCAACGGGCCATAATCTCAACACTCTTTTCCTCCCTTGCCCTTAAAGCCTCAATTTCACAATTTGCCTTTGCTTTCACTTGCTGTAAGATTTTGTCCCATCCTACTAACAGGTTCCAGGAATCCCATGCATAGATTTTTTTTTCCTTGGGCGGGAGTACCTTCTTTTACAAAGTAATTGGAATAAAACTCTTCAAATGCAGCCTTTACTTCCACCAAGGACTCCTCAGGCACAGTCTTGGTGACCTACAAGCTTGCCCAAGCTTCCTCCAATAAACTTGTAGGAACCTCCTTCCTGGCAGCAGCAGTTTCCACACAAAGTACTCCAAATTTGGCCCTTTCAAAATTTAACAAAGCAGACATAATAATTGAAAAGGTAGTTGAGGGGAAAGTGTCAAAATTGACAATATATCTTTATTAAAGTTGAGCTGTTTTTGCTTATATACCATTTGGGGCATATTTGGCTGAAAACCCCTCTGGTTTCTGAATCACCTATGATTCATCTCACATGATCTATGATGTTTGAGTCATTCAAACCTAGATCTTTACCTAAAAGATCACCAATATTTCTTAACCTATGAGAATCAACCTACAATGGGAAGAAGTCACCTGACTCCATCTATCCCAATGTACCAATTCAGCATGGAGCTTCCTCAGCTCCCAGCGCCAAAACCCTGTGTATTAAACATCCCAAAACTCAGCTATTGATGTTCCAACTGGGAACCAGCTGATCAACACTGAATTCCTAGGCATCCTTGCCTTTATCTAGTTATCTTTGCTTTTAATGGTTTTTTGCCTTAAAATCCATTAAAACACTTCAAAACTTGAACCTTGGCGCCCAGGAACTTTCCCAGGCGGCACCACGGCGCCCCAGCGCCTGGAAAAGTTTGATAGTGGCGCCTTGGCGCTTTTAACCCAATGAATTTGCCAAAGCAGTGCTTTTAATCCAAAATTTGGGGGTTTATTTATGGTTGACCTTAACCAAACTTCTTGACACAGTCAAGGCAATTTAACCAATATAATTAAATCCTCATTAATTATATTCCTGTGTATTTATTAATTAATCTTCCCAATTAATTAAATTGTTTTTGAGACATCCTGTCTCCCAGATTGACTTGGCTCATCTTGCCTTCTTTTCTTTTATTAAACCTAGATATCCAGTTTTCAGGAATCTTAACCTTAAGACTTCCAATCCAACCTATCTACATGAAATAATAAGAAAAACAGAGATAACTTTATATTTCAGAGCATTTATTTGGCTAAATACTCAATAGTGATTGTCGTACAGTCACATGTTTGGGTTGTCCAAAACAGGCCACAATTTCCTTGCCAATGAAGCAAGTGATGGTGGGGGTGGGAGTGTGGTTAGTGGTTGCCCATGCTACTGGCCAACAGGTGAAGTAGTTGATGGCTGTGATGATCTATTTCTTCCCAAGTCTGTCTTTGGGGAGAGGTTTAACAATGTCAAGGTCCCACTGCTTGAAGGGTTCCATGGCCTTAATGGGTAGGACGGACTTGGGGGGTGCAGGATTTGACATGTTCTTCTCACACAACACACATGTCTTGAGGAGATCCAAGATGTCTTGGCGCATACACGGTCACCAAACCTTATGTTTCATGATTTCAAAGAGTTTGCATCCTCTGACATGGCCCAAGGTGTGGTGGTAGTGCAGTATGGTGTTGTCTTGCTGTGTGGGTGAAATATAGGGTGTCTTTTCTCCTGTCTCTGCACGCCGGCAGACATTGCTCACATTGGTGGTGAACTGACTTTCATTGTTCTTCAGTTTGGAGATGGTTACCAAATCAAGGCCTTCATAGTGGTTTGCTTCAGGGCGGAGGTAAAGCATTGGCCAATTGGGGTCCAAACTGTTGTCCCCGGTGGTAAACACCACATAGAGCCTTGAGAGGGTATTTGCTGTGACAAGCTCTTTCCTGAGCTTGTATTTGATATGCAACTGGTAAGGAGATAGGCCCTTGACCCATCCTGCTTGTTGGTATGTCAAATGAGACTGCATATTGATGTGCTGGAGCTACTTGTGATCTTTCAGGACGCAGAGTGGAAAGGTGGCTCCTTCCAGGTAATAGCACTACTTCTTGACGCAGTGCACAATTGCTGCTAACTCTTTGTCATGTATTGGGTAAGGTTTTTCCAAGTCAGTGAGCTTCCTGGACTCATATGCCATGGGGAAGAAGGTGCCTTCATCAGTTTCTACCTGTAGCACGCCCTCTATGGCTCTGTCAGAGGCATCAGTCTCAAGTTTGTATTGGTAGTTCCAATTGGGGAACTGCAATACGGGTGTATTTGTAAATCTTTGCTTTAACTTATCAAAGGCTTGATCTCTGGTAGGGGTCCATTGGAAGCATTGTTTGGTGTTTAGGAGCTTGGTGAGAGGTTTAATTAATTCCCTATGATTGGGAATAAACTTTTGAACATAGGCAACCATGCCTAAGAATGTATGCACCTGGCCCACATTGGTGGGAGGTGGCATGCTTGTGATTGCCTTGATTTTGGTGGGATCAGGCTTTATCTCTTGGGCAGAGATAGTGTGCCCAATGAACAAGAGCTTTAACTTGAGGAATTCTCATTTGGAGGGCTTGGCCTTCAACTGGTTTTTCCAAAGGGTGTCAAGGACAGCAAAGAGGCGTTGAAGATGTGTGGTTTGATCTTGACTGAAGACAATAATGTTGTCAAGGTACACAACAACACATGTCCCAGCCAATTTCTCAAATTATTTGCTCATTAACATGGCAAAGGTGAAAGGAAGGTTGATTATTCTGAAGTTCATGACATGGCACTCAAACAACCTGTAGCTTGTGCGGAAGGCAGTTTTTGCCTCATTCCCTGGTGCAATGCAGACCTGGTTGTACCCTGCGGTGAGATCAATCTTGCTAAAGACCTTTGCACTCTCTAGCGTGTCAAACAGGCTGTCAATCAACAACAGGGGGTATTTTTTCTTAACAGTCACCTCATTTAAGGCACATTAATCTGTGACTAAACTAAGGGACCCGTTTTTCTTGGTTACAAAGAAGACAGAAGCCCTGTATGGCAAGAGCAAGGAGAGGATGAAGCCCTTATTGAGTGTGTCTACAAGGCGCTGGTAGAGGGTCTCATCTTCCTTTGGTGATAAGTGGTAGAGGGGACGTGCTTTGGGAAGCAACCCATGCAGTTGTACAGCATGTTGGATCTCTTAGGGAGGAGGTAGTTGATCCAGTGTTTCACTGAAAACATCCTTATACTCCTTGAGGAGCACAACAAGAGCTGGTGGGGGCGGAGTAGTCAAGGGGAGGGCTGCAGGTGGTTCTGTGCAGATAACTTCAACTGAACATTGATTTAAGTCTAGTTTCTCCCTTTAAATAATATGAGCCAGTTTCTGTTATTCTGACAAACACAGTATTGTGAAGCAACTTGTTCATTTTGACAGGATATATCTGGAAACCCACCCCATTTCTATTGAGGGTAATTACAGTTGTATCCTGGTCAATGTAGGGACGGTTGTGACAAAGCCAGTCAAGGCCAGCAATGTCATTGTGGCTGAGCCCTGCCATGATTGGCCCAGAGAGCTTAACTTGGATGTTCCCCATTCTCACAGAGAAGTTTACTGTCTCATTGGTAATTGCTACTCTATGGGAGTCAGCCACTTGTACTGCCTTGAACCTGCTTGGTACTTGGTCTAGTTGTTGAGATTTGGCAAACACCTGGTCAACCATAGTGTGATTGGCCCCAGTATCTGCCAATAGTTTGTGGGTGTTTCCACAGAAACAGAAGAAATAGACCAAGAGGGTTAATTTTTTTGAAGAGTGGCTTGCTTGGAGAACAGGGTCATTGCTGTGGACCTGGAATACGTTGAGGGTTTCAACTTCATGCACAATGTAATTGCAGGGGTTCCTTGAAAGGAAGGATTGAGAGTGAGGGTCAAGTGGGGTTGTAGAACCTCTTGTAACTACAACCCCCAGGCTTTTCCCGGGCCCTAAATTTGTTCTAACTGGAGTTCCCCCTTGCGGGGACGCTTAACCCCATTTTCTTGCTGGCAGGGCTGGTGGCAGCCTACTTGATTGTGGGCACTGCCAGGCGCAGAACAAGGTTGGGGTGGTGTGTCATTAGATCTGCAGAAGCCCATTGAAGCCTGGTTATTGTCCTCCACAATGGCCTTGTAGCAGTTGCCAATAGAGGTGCAGCAACCTATGAGAACCACTTGCAGATATGGGGTTTAAGCCCATTAATTATCAAGGTAAGGAGCATGGTGTTCCCATCAGTCACAGCTTCTGGGGTGGCGGCAAGAGCTTGCTGCCAGGCGGCAAAATATTCAGGAACGGACCCAGTCTGTTTAATGACCAGGAGGGGAGTTTCCACCACAATGGGTGAAAATGTTTCACTGTAGTGGAACTTCACAACATCCCTGAACAACAACCAGGTAATCTCTAATTCTTGGCTGGTCCAGTTGGTGAACCAGACTGCAGCAGGCCCCGTAAGGAAGCCTGAAGTAGTGGCAACCCACATGGGCTCAGGTATTTGACAGATACAGAGGCAGGTTTCAGTAGAGTGGAGCCAACTGACAATACCAGCTCCTTTGACACCTCCCACAAAGGATTCAAGCTGGAGGTTGAGAATTCATTGAGAAAGGTCCACCTGGGGCGGGGTGATACTTGCATTGCGCTGCCTGAGGCAGAGTCAATTATACACACTTGTAAGTACCAGTTGATCTTGATAGATGACGTACCTGTCAGGGGCAGCCCCTCAGGGATTGACAGGAAGGTTTCTTGATGAGGAGTAGCCATACAGCCCGTACTCTGTCCTTTCTTGGGGGATTTTTTTCTTTGGGTAGGTTATGAACCTACCGCTGCTACCACTGTTACAACTGAATTAATGAGGATTTAGTATTTGATTTGGGGAAGACAACAGTTCAATAGAAAGAACGAGAATGGATAGAATAAGATGTTGTTTATTATATAATACTGTGATTAATATACTATATGGGGAAAGCCACCGGCCCCAAGGGGTGGCATGTTCCATATAAGGTTTGAAGCCAAGGAATAACTTGTGCAGGGATCAGCAGGTTGAATTGAAAACACTCCTAATTAGGAGAAAGTGCCCGCAGTTTGACGTTGCCATCAGATTGATTCATGTTGTTAGACACGTCAAGGGGCAACTCATCAAGCGCCCCCTGTGTATTGTAAGATACTGTTGCAACCAAGTTTCCAGACATGTCTGCCAATGTATCTTATACTACACAGGGGGCGCTCAATGAGTCACCCCTTGACGTATCTAACAACATGAACCAATCCGATGGCAATATCACATTGTGGGCACTTTCTCCTAATTAGGAGAGCTACCAATTCAACCTGCTGATCCCCACATGAGTTATTCCCCAGCTTCAATCCTTACATGGAACATGCCAACAGGCCACCCCCTTGTGGCCCAGTGGCTTTCCCCATATAGTATATTAATCACAGTATTCTACAATAAACAATACCTTATTCTTATTATTCCTGTCCTTTCTATTAGACTTTTGTCTTCCCCAATTCAAATACTGAATCCTCATTGGTTTAGTTGCAACAATTTGTTGGCAGGCAAGTCTGGAAACTTGGTTGCAACAGTAATGTAGGCAATACCCTCATATTGATTGGCTGTGGGAAGAGTCAGACCTGGGGTGGGGTGTAGGAGGTCAGGTTTGGGTGTCAGGGGTGTTTTCATATCTTTCTGGTAGGCAGGCAAATAGTTGCACTTCACACAGATTTTGGAGGCTGGTTGCTTGCACCAAGTATCTTTGTAAAAGACTGTTTGTGGGGTTATCTGCTGGGCCAGGTGGTCTGCGTGGGGGGTTCCTTCTTGGTAAGCTCCCTGTACTCTGGTTTAAGCAGATAGTCAGAGAAATGCAGTGGACTGAAGGGAGCACCAGGAGGAAAATAAAATGCAGGTTGGGTTTTGAGGGCTTCCTCAGGAATGCAGGCCATCAGCCCAAGATTTTCTGTTAGAACAGTAGTAAAATGGAAAACAACCAAGACAAAATAAGGAATAAATTAGTAGAACCAAAGTCCCATAATCTTATTTTTTTCAAAATGGCAATACCAATTGTTGAGACTTCATGGAGTTTAAATACCATTTCAATGCTAAGTTTGGAATCTAGTCCATCACCTGATTGGTAAGTTGCTTGGTTTCTTCTGGCCCAAGAGCTCTGACCCATCCTGGATCCTTTGGCCCATTTCTTCTGCTGGAATAACATTCATCTGATGGACCAACAATAATATCCTTGTGGCCTTATCATTGCCACTGATGTTCCTGTCATCCTGGACCAAATGACCCTCAGAAACCCCAAGCCGGGTCAACCCTGGTCCCATGGTCTGAACATCTCCAGGAGTCACTTCAAGGTCACCAGAGGCCCAGAGATCACGTGGCCCGGCGGCCTGGTTTTCTAACCTATCATCTGAGTTTCCTTGAGACTTCAACTTATCAAGCCAAGCAGTAAATTCCTCCCCAGATGACCCATCAGTCAATATAGGAGTGACAGCATGTTGATTCAGTGCTTCTAGAAATCTAGACTGGCCTGGATTAATCACTGTCCTATGACATTCCTCCATACTTTGCAAATCTGTGGCCTGGCAGACCTGCAAATTTTGCTGACATCCAGGTTCAAATCATAATTTTTTCCAGCTCTTTCATTGGCTAGCCAAAAAAAACATGGGTGGACGTCCTGAGGGTCCACAGGATCCTCACAACCATCAGAATCAGGTCCTGAGTTTGTTTCTTCTAATTGGAGTTTTCTACTTATTTTGGGAGAAATGTCATTCATGACTGTGCAAACTGGAATAGAAAAGATTATCTTTATTGTTGGAACAAGTAGAGATAATAAATGGAGCTCACTTAAATACCCCAGTAGTGAGCTATAAACATTTAAGAGGATAGATGAGTATGATGGTATTTAAAATGAGGTCTCACTAAATTTATGGCTGAAGATATTGCCTTTACCATTTTTGCATATACATGGAGCTTATTAATATGGTATGTGACATATACAAAGAAGAGATGCCAAGAACAAGCCACAAGAACAATCACAATTAAGCAGTGTTTTTGATTAATATCATTGTAGAACAAGTACAGAGCCTTATTCAAACATAGATCAAGTGGTTCAGAGAGCTTCAAGAGTGGTTCAGACAACCAATCAGCGTTAGAGTGGTAAGTGAAGTTGCTTAATAGACTACTAACAATTGCATAACTAGGAGCAAAAGTGGGAACAAAAGTTGAATTAATTGGATCAACATAAATAGGCAATATATGTTAAATAAATGATTTTAGACTAACATTAGATTTGTCTTTAGGGTTCCAGGTTCAATCCCTGTCAGGCTCCAAGCCAGAGTTTAAACTGGTTTTTAAAAAAATTTTGTTGGTTTCCTTTGTTTTGGTGTTTTTGTAAAATGGTCTCTAAACACATAGTGTAGTTAGGGAAGAATTCCCTGACAAGTTGGAACCTTCCCAGGGGTTGTCCCTGTTGTTTCAACAATAATACACATGGTTTTGACACTGTAAACCTGGAATATTTTAAGCCATGGAAGCAAAGGCCCACAGAAGGAATCAGGTGATTCTGTAATGTACCAGTGCATATTCTTATAGGTTAATAATTTAAAGCTCTTTTTGGTAAAGATCTTGATGGAATTATGCTGTTATGTCATGAATTTTATGATAGGTGTTAGGGTGAAATGGTATGCAGCTTGATTCAAAGTAATACAATGAAGATATAATAAACAAATTGTGAATTTCTTGACAAGCAGGAGACCAAATTGGGAGGACGGGTTCAACATCTTGGATCTAATAGCAGTGTATCAGAAGATGGAGGTAGAAATTGTCAGTAAGCAAATGACTTACAAAGGGAAATTATAAAAAGAATCTGAGGGCATTGTCATGAAAAGGGCAGGCCAGGTCGCGGCCATGGAATTGACGGCAACCTTGACCGCCACAAAGGCTAATCTTTCTAGGACAGGGGCAAACAGCCCCAGATACGCCATCATTTTGGGATAACTTTCTTTTATTTTTGAGGCAAATTAAGCTATCTAGAAGCTTGTTTCTAGAGGGGAAATGGGAAAGTCTTAAGGAAGTTCAGGATGAGGCAGGAGGAAGTTCCATGGCTTCTGATTGGCTGGCAAGAATATTTTCAGCAGTTGATGGTCCTGCGTTGGAATTTGAGTCAATGATGGCATAATTTGAAAAAGTTGGGCAGCTAGTGGGTCAAGCGCTGCCATCCCCAAATAGTGTATAACACATAATTTTCTTGTCATAATTATTTAGGGGAAAATAATTCAGGTCCAGTGTGATGATCCACATGTTTGGTGGTTTGCAGGCGGGGCTTATGTTGGCCAAGTGAAAGTTCAGTGACTGTTGTTGAAGAAAGCTGGCTGGAGGACCAGAAGATGATGATGAAGAACTAGTGGTCCAGAGAAATGAGCCAAGATTTTGCCAAATTGATTTGCCAAAGTGAGAAGATGTGGAATATTTTGCCTTGGTATAGTATGAAAATCAAGAAGGAATGTGGATAGAAGTTTAGGTAAGATATTTATTTATTAAGTTCCTAGGATATATGGAGGTATGTTGCTATGAGAGCTGGATACAAGGTTGTTTTGGTGAGACGTTTTCCTTGGATTTTACTATATTTATAAATATATGGGGAAAACGTTGAAGAGGTCCAGAAAAAACAATTTAAATAGTAGTCTACTATTTAAATGGGTGTGGGTTGAATGCAGGAAGAAATGGTGCCAGAATAATGGACTGGTTAACGCTTTGGTGCGCGAAGAGTTGTCAATTTGAACGGTTTGAGCTGTGAAAATGAGTTTCATAGTTGGATCCTGGTGGAACTTCAGAAATGGTCTATTTCCGCGCTCTGCATTCATTGGTTGAGTTCTGGCAGGTTTTCTGATGAAAATTATTGGTTGGAAGCCAAAAGCTTAAAGTATAAGCGAGGAAATAGTACAATAATACTTTAAGCTTTTGAGAAAGTAAGTATGTAAGCTTAAGTTATCATAGGAAAAAGTGAGTGGCAATGGTTTAAGCTTATGAAGAAAGCCATTTTGAAGGCGGAACCGTTGGGAAAAGGACACTATAAGAAGGTGGATGGCTGGAAAGTTATGGGGTCTTTTGACGGTCTTTTTGGAGGTCGTTCCAGGTCTTTGAGAGGACACTTCTGGGTCTCTTGAGTTTCAGCCAAGAGGTTTTGGAAGCCTTTTGATAACCAGCAGGAGCTTGGTTAGAGCTGAAGCCCAAGATAACAGAGCAGGAGCCCAAGAATAAGGAGCTGGTTTCTAAGCGCGGTGCGGAAGTTTGATTCCAAGGAGCCAAAGTCCACATTTGAGGAGCAGGAGTTCAAGTCTAAGGGGCAGACATCCAAGACTTAGGTGCAGGAGTCCAAGACCAAGTACAAGGAGTCCAAGATGTTGTTGGAGGACTCCAAGTATTGGCAAATGCATTTTGTTTTCCTGACCCACCCAGGCCGTATACCAGAAGGTTTCTAAGGGGATCTTCCTTCTGAGAGTGAATAAAAGCCCATTTCGACCCCCTATACATATTTCTGAGATACATTTTCCCCTTACTAGAGAATGACAACCCCTTTCAGCCGGTCCCTGGCTACAATCCAGGACACACTTGGGGACTGGCGGACAGGAGCCCCACATCCAGATTTTTGAGGGCTATTTGGGCAACCCCAGCTTTGACCCATTTATTGTCTATAACGGCATTTAAGTCATCTATTTCTTTCAGGGGTTTGGCTGCAGTTCTCCGCTGATTTCAGGTTTTACGAGGGTGTACTATCCCTTTCATTTGATTTTCTACCGTAACAGTGTGCTTCTAAATAAATACGTTGTCTAAGAAATTTAGCATAATTCTCATGTTCAATTGCTGTAACTGTGCTTTATTAGCAGAGTTACACTGGGAAAAATGGTTGGAAACTAGATCATTATCTTTATTGAGACATGGGAATTATATAGTTGGGGTAAATAATTATAAAAGAAACAAGATTGTGATGATCAATTGGTTGGATTGGGCAGGGGGCAATGTGATCCTTGTAATGAGTGAAGCTCCAAATCAAGCTGTCCATCAAGATAGATCATCACTGGTTCTTGTTGCTGGATTTAGTAATTTGAGTTAACTTCTTCATTTGGCTATGGGTCACGGGAAGTCAGTTTGTGGGTCACAGATCCTCTTGTGAAGAACCTTGCCAGGGGTCAACTCTGCAGTTTTGACACAATCTTGATGACTGGATTTCTAGTCTCAAATACATTATATATTCTACTCAGCAGTTGTTTAAATTTCAGTTTAATGCTGAAATGTACCCAACTGTCCATCCAAACGTTGAACTTATTATCTTAGGCAATGATGCCTTATTTAATATTGGGGTATATTTTACTATTTCTAACCTCAATTAACAAACTTAGCCTCCAATTTATACATATACACTTTAGAGGGCTTTCTCTTCAGCTCCTAATGCAGACTTTGCTCACATTTTATATTTATCTAATGTCAAAACAGCAGGGTTGACCTGCCAACAAGGTTCCAACTAAGCGGGTTTGTGACCTGCAATCCAACTTCCCGGTGACCAGAAGCCAAACAAGGAAGTCAACTTGAATATCCAGAAAAGGCAATATGAGCTAGTGATGGTCCTGTACGGTGGATGACTTGATTTAGCGCTTGTCTTGTTACCTAGATCAAGCCACCCCCTAACCATCCAACTGATTGATCATCACAATCATGTTCCTACTATCCATGATTCGCTAATACTATATAATCCCAATATCTCAATGAAGATAATTATCTGGTCTTCACATATTTTTCCCCTTGTAACTCTGCTGAAACAGCACAGCTACAACACTAATATAACTTTGAGGGGTTCAAGTACCTTGTTTATAATAATATACCCATAGGCCTTTGACCCTATACTCAGGCATCATGTATTGCAGTACACATCCAAATGAAAAATGATATGATTTTGTACAACTAGTTGCTCACTTGCCTATCAAGATAAAACCTTGTCCTGAACTAAATCGTGGTTACTTCAGAAATCTAATCTTGTTTCTGTGATCAAACCCCCTTAAGAATTTCATATCCCAACTTTAAACAATCTCTGATGGCTGAATAAATACTTTTTTCTTCTAATTTTGATTTCCCTCACAATGTTTTCATCATTTTCTTTAAATTTGCAGCAGAAATATTTTTCTAAAAGAATCCTTTGATTGGTTTTCTAGAAGCAGATTTTTGCTATTATATGCAACGCTTTTTGATGCAAGAGCTTAGTATTATTTTGAAGTCTTGCTTGTATAGCTACCTAAGAAATACCCCAGGAGTTAGCAGATTTAAAAGATCTTTTAAAAAATTAGCTGCTAGGAAATCCATAGCTATATTTAACCATTTTTTAGATAAAAAGGCAAGAAATATAGGAGCACAATCATTAGTCTCAGAAAAAATTTGATGGCCTCTTAAATCTATATTATGGATTGAGTAAAGACATCTTGTCAAAATAAAAACTAGATAAGCAAGGTCTCTCTGGCTTGTTTACTCTATAAGGCGTTACCCACCTTATTTCCAACAACAGTTTTCTGAAGAGCCAAGATCCAACATTACGACATCATTTCTAGCATTTGATATAGAAAATATTTTCTAAAATGCTAGAAATGATATCATAAAGTTAGATTTTGGTTCCTCAGAAAGTTGTTGTCGGAAATAAAGTGGGTAACTACAAGGTTGAAGAAGTATTTAAAAAGTTACATATAATGTTTGTGTTTGGAGATATAGACAGCCCAAATTCGGTCATAAACTTAGATCAGAATGAATAAATTACTCATACTCTTGCAGGTAACTCAGCTGGAGCAGCAATTGATAGACCTTGTAGCTTTTAATGATTTAACATTACAGAAACGTATTAGTTAGAAAATAATAAATGTAACAATATTGCTTGAACGGCTTAAATAAACAGGTGCATGAGATGCTCCTCATATAAACCAGGCCCTGAAGCTGGAAGTTTACTAAAGAAATTTAAGTAAGTATGAAATAAGAAAATAAATGTTATTGCTCAAAAGCCAAGACTTAGAATTCTTAATACTAAACCTTCAAACTTTCATCTATTTATTCTAAAAGCAACACTAGATGTTATTGAGAGGGATTATTTAAAGTGCTTAGAAGTTTTCTAGATCTATGAGGACAAGCTAAGCTCGACTTATTCTATGATACTATCAGTCTAAAAATCAGACAGAGAGAGAAAAGTTCTATCTTGGCTCTCAGCTCCTTCTGATGAGTACGAGTTATGTGATACCTCAGCAGCCCCATTGACATCTGTCTCTTCAGGCTCCTCTTCAGCTTCTAATTCTTCCAATGGGGGGTCATCAGTTCTGGGCAAAGTTTCTCTCAGGAGTTTTAAAATTTCAATTAATTTGTCTTCTTCGAATCTTTCTTCACACTCTTCGAGCAGCTTTTAAGGTCAGACAGAGGTATTTATAACATTATTTACCACATGCAGCTCTACAAGACTTCTGGGTCTGAGATTAAGAAGCTGTAGCTTTTCAAATTTTGTGAGAGAGTAATCAAGTAAACTAGTCAGAGTTTGCTTGACTTGATCCTCAGACTGAGTATTACAGGGAGTACTTTCCAGGTACATTTTAAGCTAATAGGACATCGCATTAAAAGCCAGAAAAAAGAAGGATTTTTAAAGTAAAAGTTGAATATTAAACCATAAGATCGGGGTTAAAAAATACTTTTCAAACCTGATTGATAATAAATTTCTTAAAATGCAAAAAAAAGTCGCTGACCTAACTTTCTACTCTAGTAAGATCTTGTTTGTTATAATAATTAAGTGAATATATTCAAAAATAAAGATAGTATTTAAGGCTTATGAATAAAAACTTTAAATGTATTGAACCCAAAAATGATCAATAAAGTTTAAAAAACAATCTACCTCCAGCTCAACAGTAGCAAGATTCGGTGTGTCAGAAGGTTTATTTCTTCCTTTACGCGATTGAACACCCTGTTTGATGTAGTTATAAACTTCATAGTTGCTCAATAAAGCAGCACGTTCATTTATTATCTCCATCTAATTAAAATTTTAATTTCTGTATGAAGCTTAATAATCTTTGGTTATGGGGAGGATTGTTTTTTTTGTCTGAAATGGGGCGGTTGAAAAGACAATGTATCTACCTTATTGACTTGGTGCTTGGTTAGGTCTTTGATAGTGAAGCTTTGTTTTTATTTTATTTATTTTATTTTTAAAAACTCAAGCTTAACAACCGAAATGTGATTTTGATTGTGGATCGAAGTGTGATTTGTCGTGATTAGGGATGCTTCAGCTCAGCCTCGGCTAGCTTTCGGCTCTGGGCCGCTATAGCCAGAACGGAATTCAATATTTATTTAAAAAATTATTAAATAAATCTTTGAACTGAGTGACCCAGAACCAAAACTGGCCTCTGCTACCCAGGCTTGGTCGAGGAGGCTCTAGTCTTGATTCTATTGTTGAGTAGGACAAGGGTCGCATGATTTTAATCATATCAGGTTCAAAAAATGATTTCAATTAAGATTTATGCTAGATGCAGTAAAATGTTGATTACTAGATGGATACAAACTTTAACTGAACTTAAAGAAGTTTGAGCTGCAGATAAAGCTCAATTTCATCACGTTGTTGCGGTGAACACATTCGAGCGACCGTTATTCAAAATCCACAAATCCCCAAATTTCCCTTTAAATAGTTGAATCATGCAAATAAAGTTTTATCTCTTGGTTGATTAATTATTACCGATTTTAACATATTTGTTGTTCACCACAACAAAATTTTGGAGGTCATTCTATCCACAAACTTGTATTGCTGTTTCTGTTGCCTGTGTGCTTGCTGTCGTGATGTCTGCTCCCGCACCCCCAAACCTGCCATTGACTCCCCTGCTTGGGCTCCTGCTGCCTCTGCCCTTGCTATCCCCCCATTACCCCTTCTGTGGGTGACCCCTTGTCCAAGTTCTTGGTTGCTCAGCAACTCCCTCGCTTTGAGGAGAATGGTATACAGCTTGGCTGTATACCTTTGAGGATTATGCTGAACAATTCAAGCTCTCTGACAAGGACCGCCTCCATGAGGTCAGCCGTTTCATCCTGGGTGAAGCCCGTATTTGGCACCAGGATGTTCAGGTCTCCACCTGGGCCGACTGGAAAGCCCAAGCTGAACTCTGCTTGGCCGAACATGAACCTGATGCTATTCACCAATTGGGCCTGTTGAAGATGGTGCACTTTAAATCCTTACACAAATTTTTGAATACATTTCAAAAAACCGCCAACAAGGCTTTAAAGCAACACCTCAAAAGCAATAGCTCCGCTGATTGCAAGACCACTATTGAGAACTTCCACAGCCTTGTCTCCATCCGCGCATTTGTGAATGCTCTTACTCACTCCTACTCCGCAATGGTTCAGGCTGCTAAACCCACTTTGTTAGAGGAAACAATTACCTTGGTCCGTGAGAAGTATGACATTTGGGTAGACCGCGCCACTGATGTGCATGCCAAAGAGCATTCCAAATAGAATCCCTTTGCACCAACAAACAGACAAGCTAAGTCTGATGAAATAGCCCAGGAGGTCAAGGCCCACCTGGAGGACTTGACCCGCTGTTTTGATGCGTGGTTCATGGTGCAGGAGCAGGGACGCCAACCCAACCCTCTCTCCCCCCTGTACCTACCAAAGAGATTGTAACCGCCCATATAACCCTCACTGTTACAATTGCTCTGAGGTAGGGTACATCTCCAAGGACTGCACCGCGCCCTGCTCCATCTGTAAGAAACCCTCCCACTCTAACTTCATCTGTGAGTTTAACCCCATTAATCATGACCGCAAGCCTCAAGGGTTGATGATGGCTGAACAAAACTTTGAAGCTGGGAAGTGTGCCCTCTCCTCCTCTGCCACCCCTCAGCCTTTGAATAAAAATCAAACCTTGAGTACATTGTTGACCCTGATGGCCCCACTTTCCCATTTACCTTGATCTGTAAACGCCAAGTTTGCTCCCGAGGCCCCTCCCCAGGTTGCAAACTCACTCCCCCACCCATGAAGCGGACGGACTGCGAGGACGCGCCATCCCTATCTGTGTTCCTTCCCCACATACCTGGTGAAGCTGAGGAGGAGGACAACCCCTCCAACCCAGACCCGCCCCACAAACCACCATCCTCTCCCTCCCCGCCACACATGTACGTGCGTGACAGCAAGTGGAACCCCTACCACCCTAATAGATTTGTTAGCTTGGAAGATGAGGATGTGTTGGAAATTGAAGATCATTATCCATGCTTACCTGACCTTGACAAATACCTTCTGTTCAATGACAACCCACATTACAATATTGTAACTGTGGAGTCCATCCCCAACTCTCCACACATTGACAGCGGGTTTACCAGCTTACCTTCTGGAACGCCCTCCCTAGCAGTGTCCCCTGCAGGCGCGGCAGCCTGGGGACGCAGGGCCACCAACCAGGAAGGCAAGGACAAAAGCTTGACAGCTTTTGGGAGCCACAATTGCAGCCACCCTGCCCAAATGGGCCCAGCAATGGTGTCCCATGTGAATTCCCCTGTGCTCAGACCAATCAGGTCCCTTGATAACTCTGGGGGATCAGGCACAGCTTATCAACAGACCCTGCTAATTTGGGCGAGCCAATCAGATCTGTTTCCGGCAATAGATTTAACGCGGAATCTACATTGTACGATGTTGAGTCCGGGAACCAGCCAATCAAATTGCGGGCCTGCCAGGATGCCAGGGAAGCAGCCGCATTGTCCAATTCTTGCAATTTGAACCAGCCAATCAAATTGCACACCTCCCAGGATGCTGGGGAGCAGCACACATTGTACAATCCCTGCAATTTAGGCCAACCAATTATCTCCTCTGGTGCTACATGCAATTCTATGCATATGGCTCCAAGTGAGCCTTCTAATTTAAATGAGCCAATCACACCTGATGAAGCTATGGAAGTTGACTCACCCAATGCATTGTACAATAATTGCAATTTAAATGAGCCAATCATGAGCAGACCTGTGCACAATGACAAAACACACCACACAGCTGATAATTGTTACAATTTAAACAAACCAATCAGACCCCGCGACGCCATAGAAACCAATACACCCAGTGTATTGTACAATAACCTTGATTCAGATAGCCCAATCAGATCTTGCGCAGCTGGTGCAAATTATACTCATACTGCCCAAACTGGTTGTCCTGAGCCCCAAGTCAACCAATCCAAGTATAAAAAGGATCCCAACTGGCCAATCCAGTTCTCATCCAGCGCTTTTGAGCCTATGGATACCTTCCACACACCACCAGAATGGTTTGATCCATTCTGGGTGGCCATTAATCAGCCTAGTAAAAATGGTAAGCCCCAGGTAACCTCAGATGTAGAACGTGCTCCCTCCAAGCCTAGTAAGTGGCACCAAAGCCACACCCAATCAGATGGGCTAAAAGAGAGACCTGGCCTCTCAGCTGTAAAGATCCTGTGCCAGCTGATGATGACCATATTCCTCAAGGACCTGTGCACTGAGAGCCCCAAGTTCCGCCAGAAGATGCACCAGGCCATATCAGTGCTGCACCCGGGAAAGTATGAAGCCCTCTTCCTAACAGACACAGGCACCCCAAGAACCACAGGTACTGTTAATGGCGTACATACATTTATAATCTTGGACGGCAGTGCTTACAGCAACATCATCTTCAAGATGTTCCTGGAATCCCTGCCTTAGCCGGAGGTAACCTCATCTGATGTCAGTTGCATCCTTGCTGATGGGAGCTGCAAGACTGCTCTCAGCAAGGCCATCAGGTTGTGTTTGTGGTTGGGAGGTGTCTTTAGCATCATTGAAGCTGCCATCTTTGACCATGATCAGTATATCCTGCTCCTTGGCTGCAAGACAATGAGCGGCCTGAGTGTAACCACCTGGTTTGCTGACAACGGCTGGACACTTGAGCACAATAATGAATTGATTGATCTCAAGGTAACATTTGACAGTCCTACTGGCCCTTCCTTCCTTTGCAAGCCTCTAGCTGCCCAGATCAAGGGCAAACCCGGTTGAACAACGTCCAACAAGGCCAGCTCCGCAAGGTGATATCCGAGTACAACTCTCATATTGTCTCAGACTACAACAACCTGCTTGAAGCACCTGGATTCCGCCATGAGATTGATACTGGTAATGCTAAGCCTGTAGCTTCACGGTTCTACCGCCTTCCCCAGTCCAAGGAGGAGTTTCTACGCACCAAAATCCTCAAGCTGTTGAAACAAGGAATGATCTGCCCCAGCAAGTCTCCATGGGCTTCCCCCATTGTGGTTGTACCCAAGAAGGGCAATAAACTCTGCATGTGTGTCAGTTACATCCCTTTGAATAAGGTGACATTCTCTGATCATTACGCCCTGCCCTGCATCTCCAGATATCTTGGCCTCCTTTGGTGGTTCACAGTGGTTCTCAAATATTGACCTTTTCAGTGGGTTCCACCAGATCCCTGTAAAAGAAGCTGACCAACCAAAGACCGCCTTTGTCACAAAATGGGGACAGTATGAATACATCTGCATGCCTTTTGGTTTGAAAGGCGCTCTCATACCTTCCAGCGCATTATGAATGGGGTGTTTGAAGGTCTTATTGGTGACTTTATCACTGTCTATTTAGATTATATAATCATCTAATCCAAGAAATTTGATGAGCACCTGCAACACCTGAAGCTATGCATGGACCGTATCAAGAGCGCCAACTTGAGTGTGAATGCCAAGAAGTTCATCCTGGCTGTTCAGCAATTGAGACTTCTGGGACACTTGGTCAACGCCTTTGGGAAACACCCTGATCTTGAAAAGTGTGATGCAATCTCAAAATGGCCCACACCCACCAACACCAACCAGGTGTCATTCTTCCTTGGGTTGGTAGGGTACTACCACCAGTTTGTTGAAAACTATAGTGAGTTGGCTGCCCCTCTCTTCAATCTGACACACAAGAAGAAGCCATTCAAGTGGGCCCCCCTGAAGATGATGCTTTCAAGGCTCTTAAGGCTGCCATTACTTCTGATGCAGTCCTTGCTTACCCTGATTTTAACTGCAAGTTCCACATCTTTTCAGATGCCTGCACTAATGCGGTGGGCGCAGTACTCTGCCAGGAAATAAACAATGTTTTTAGACTCATTGAGTTTATGTCTAAAAAGTTTATACCTGCTGAGTAAAACTATGCTATATATAACAAATAGGTTCTGAATGTAATCAAGGCTCTTGAGAAGTTCCACTATTATGTGCTTGGCCACCCTCTGGTCATTCATACTGATAACTGGGCTGTCAAGTTCATCACCAATACATCTATCCCTTGCAGTTGCTGCATGCGCTGGCTCTTGGAACTTATGGAGTATGACTTTGAGATTGTGCATATTCCTGGGAAGCTGAACTCTGTAGCAGATGGTCTGTCCCGTCAGTTCTGTTTGTTGGTTGAAAAATTGACATATGAACCCTCTCTGGCCCAGTTCAAGGACATGGCCTGGCTATGCACATCACTTGTCACTGAAGCTGACCTATGCAAGTTCTTTTTCTACTCAACCAAGTACACTGTGATAGGCAACACATTGTTTAAAAAGAGAATAATGGGCTCCGGGTGATCTCACCCAAGGAGAACAGGGAGAGTATCTTGATGGAAGCACACAATGGCGCTGGACACTTTGGCTGGGATTCTACCCTAGCGCGCCTCAAAGAGACCTACTGGTGGCCAGGGATGTATACAGATACCTTTAACCACACCCGCAGCTGCATGCATTGCCAACGGTTCAGTAAGAAGATTGTGCACACCAAGCCTATGGAACCTATTGTAGTTGACAAGATATTTGAACTTTGGGGTATTGTCTTTGTTGGGCCCCTACCTCCTTCAAAATCTGGAAAAACTTCATCCTGGTTGCTACCAAGTACCTCTCTTGTTGGCCTGTTGCTCAGGCTTGTAACAATAACTCAGCCATGACTGCAGCTTCCTTCATCTATAACAGCATTGTGACCCAGTTTGGCCCTCCAGCTACATTGTTATCTGATCAAGGATCCCACTTCAGAAATAACATGGTAGCTGATCTGAAAAATAAGGTGAACACTGTCCACAAGTTTTCCACTGTGTACAACCCTCGTTGTAATGGCCTCACTGAGAGATTCAACCGCACATTGGTAGAATGCTTTGAGAAGACCACCAAGTTCCAGTCATCTACTTGGGAAGTCATGTTACCCTCAGTCCTCTGGAACTATTGTAATAAGATCCACAACACTATTAATATGACACCATTTGAAGCCATGTTTGGACTAAACCCAACCAAGCCCACGTCTTCAAGAAGGTGAACCAACACTGGGATTCAAAAGACTGCAAGCAAACCCGCCACCAAGCCAAGGATAACCTATCTTCCACTGCCACTAAGATTACAGCAGCCTAGCAGGGGATCAACCGCTGCGTACCCAAATTCAAGATTGGCCAAAAAGTCTTAAAATTCAATAGTGCTTTGAATACCACCCGCTCTAAGAAGTTCAAAGTTAAATGGAAGAGTCCTTACACCATTTACATCATTGGGCAACATCACAGCTACTTCCTTGAGAGCTCTGCAGGATTCCAACACCCCTTCTCTGTCAGTGGCAGCCACTTGAAGGCATACCAAGCTTAGAATGAAAGAGGAAGTGTTGCGGTGAACGCATTTGAACAACCATTATTCAAAATCCGCAAATCCCCAAATTTCCCTTTAAATAGTTGAATCATGCAAATAAAGTTTTATCTCTTAGTTGATTAATTATTAAAATTTTACATATTTGTTGTTCACCACAACAACATCAAATATAAAAAGTATAAATTCTCTTTTTGGATCTATAAGATTAAAATCCTAGAGCTCTACTTGATTAGGGCTGTGGCGCCCAGAAAAGGGACAATTATGGCAATGCTGTAATCATCCTGTCCTCCCTTCCCCGTAATCTTATTTTGAATTCCTCCAGCATAGGGAAATCTGAAATCAATAAAAAAGGTGATAGAAGGCTTTTTGCTTTCCAGATTTTGATATTTTACTATATATTTATAATAAAAAAACTATAAGATAATTATTTAATTTTGAATTTGATTGTTTTAAATTTTTAAATAAAAAAAGCAATATATATATATTATTGTAAAAAAAATTCTGTAAAAATACACCCTTCTGTGGGTGAAGAAGGGAAAGATTTGAGAGAATCTTCTCAAAGAAGATTCTCTCAAAATTGTTTCTGGATTTCAGATGTGTGCTCTTTTTAAGAAAAGGTGCCACATGTCTGAAATCCGACACAGCCCTAGGGCTGTGGCAGATCTGAAATGATGGATGATTTTTAATAAAGCAGCCATTTGCCTCAGATCTGGCTACAGTTTTTTTGGAATCATAGCTTTACCATATCCACTAGTGGATGGTCTTTTTCAGATCTTTATTTAAATAAAAAAACATGAGAGCCTTTGTTTTAAATTTTAAAAAAAAAACTTTATACAAAATTGAAAATTGAAAAATATTTAAAAATTCAACTTTTGTTATTAAGATATTAAGTTTCACTTTATAGGATTTCAGAAGAAAGCCTTTCTCACCTAATCTGATTTTTAAAAATGGATTCTCCAAGTAAAGGGAATTGCCAGGAATGTCATTTTTCCCTTTTTTAAACTCAAGATTTGGAACAGGATTTGAACCCTGAACAAACAGGATCACAGGTTGCCAGTCTTGAGGACCAGGGGCCAGCTAGCCCATGTTTTTTGAGATCAAATCTCACAATATTTGACCTACAGATGCCTGTAAGGATTCCATCCCTTTCATAAATAATCCCTCCAACACTAGGGCTATTGATACACAAATTGATCCCAAAATTACATTCTTAAATGCAAAAATGGGAATTAATAAGGTTACAGAATCAATTCATTTAATCAATTTAAATCCTTGTACAAAATTGATTAATGAAAATGCTTTCAAAAGCAAAAGCAAAATTGAAAGCAAATGCTCAAACCCAGGCAACAATATAAATCCTAGTTTAAAAGTAAAAAATCCAAACTAGAGATGAAGGAAGCAACAGCAACGACAAAAGTGCATTTAAAATGAGCTCCAAAACTTCAAAGACAACCAACCAAACCAAATTTAAATGCTTAACAACAAATCACAATTATTCAGGCAAACCACCTAGCCAATCATGTAATGTGGTGCAACCAAGCTATAGCAGTAACACTTATCCAGGCCCAGAATGCTATCTCCTAGATAGTACAGAAGAATACTGCAACCCAATAATTTATTTTACCTCTTCTTGCATTGCAGGCTGCAGCCTGCTGCAGTTCTGCAAGGCAATACTTTCCAGTTTACTCCTTCAGGATCCCCTGGTAACCTCCATGACCACTTTCACACTTGAATTCAGTATTTAAACTGAAAAATTTCCCCTTTTCAAATTTCTCCAACAATTTCTTATTCCTATCATCCCCAATAAATCTATATTTTCAAACTTCTAAACTTGATTAGTAGATCTAAAAAGGCTCCCCTTCAACAACATGAAGCTCATCATCTTGGTGTGGGCCTTTTGTGTGTTGATTAGTTATGGGAAAGCCAATGTGAACTTCAAAAGTCCTGAACCTACCCCCACAAATAAATCAGAGGATTTCATCTGGTATTGTTTTGGACCATGTCACCGCCATGCCTCTATGTAGAAACAGCTCAATTTCCTCCCATTATTCAACCCAAGACCCCTTGGTTAGTTTTGGGGTATACCAGTGTCTATTATCTCTTAAACCATTTCATTTCCTTCCTGGGGAGATTTTGCTTATTTGGCCACCTCTTACACATGTTAATGATAGGGATCCCAGTAGGGTCCATTCTAATCAAATTCAACTTGGGAGCTCTCTTCCATTCCATTGGAGAGAGACTTCCTAATGAGTGGATCCCTGACAATGCCCTTCAAAGCAAATATTTTAGTGCAAAAGTACCAGAAGTGGCACATACTGAGCATCACAACCACTTGATTAATGGAGGCAAAGAGTCCCCTGCCATTGGCAAGATGAGCCTGATGTCTGCCTTGGTAACCAATCAGAATCTCATCTCTGAAGAAGGTGCTGACCAGCAAGCCACTCTCAAGAATAGAGCTCTATAACAGAAGGGTCACTGTGGCGCTCCTGCTCCTGAGAGGTCACCAAGGTGTTCTGGATCAAAGCCAGGGACTGGCTGGGTTGTGGTGCCATCCTGAGGAATGATAGTTCTATGAAAAAAATAACATTGAATTCTTCAATGATTGCAAAAAGGAGAATGAGGATCAAGAAAGTCTTTATTAACACTGAAGAAATATCTTCTTAGAAACTTTCTATGATATAACTTGTTCTGGGTCTTATCCATGCTCTTGCTCTTGCTCTGCTCTTCTTATAAATCTTCTTATTTGTCACTTTTTTGGAGTTCTTTTGACAATCTACTCCTTCAGAAAGGACTTTTTAACACTTTAGAAGACATCTAATAAATCCAAAACAACCAGATGTGTAACCATCAAAATGCATATTAAGTGCCTAAAAAAGTTCTTGCTTGCAATCAAAAGATTTGTGAAAAGCTTCTTTAACTTTCCAGACAGCTTCCTACTTAATATGCCCTTTTCCTAAAAATCCTTCCTTCAGAGTTGCTTTCTTCAAAAGCTTAAACCATTGGCACTCACTTCTTCCTATAATCAATTAAGCTTACACACTTACTTTCTCAAAAGCTTAAATTATTAATTCACTGTTCTCTTGCTTATACTGTCATGGCTCATACCAGAGTCCGGCTGGGCTCCCACAGGGGGAGGCAGGCCAGGCCTGGAAGGCCATGTACATAATAGACACAATTCTGACCAGATAGTTGACTTCAGTAGCTAGGGGGCGCCAACTCCCAGTATGGGGCACAACCTGGTTGGCCAGGCCCATTACTGTGATATATACAAACCCCAACTTACTGAAATCCTGAGCATTAGGTGCGTTGGGTGGAAGGGGAGTAGTAGGAATCTCCTTCATGCTGGGCAGTGTCAAGTTTATACTTCTGAGGAGTATAATAAACAAAATAAAGGGGAAGATTAAAGAAGAGAATGATAATTTATTGAATATGAATATGGGTTAATATATAGTATCATGACAAGCCACATGTTGTCCATGTACGTCATGGAGGTCATGGGGCTTATCTGAGTAATTTTCCTCTTGAGTTACGAGGTTTAATCAAGTTGTGTTCCATTTAGGACCTGGATTGAGTGATCCCCGTCATAGATGGTTAACTGATAATTGTGCCACCAGTTTATTGGCTGGGCAGTGAACCACTTGGTGAGCTGCTTGGTGATTTACTTGGGGTGTTAATTCCCCAAGAGGGAGTAGTCAAAGATGTTGCAGCATCTCCCCCTAGGGTGCTGGAAGGCGGAGCCTTGGGGACCTTCTTGAGAGTATCTGGTATGCAGGCTTGGTATTGATCCAGTTTGGTGTTGAGTAAAGGGAGCCTTGAATTTTGTTGGGCTGCTCTTGCCTTACACCAAATAGAGTCAGTTGTGATGCATACGTTTCAGTTCAGTTTGAGCTCCAATCCCTTTGATGAGGTCGGTGTTATTGGGCTTAACTTCCATGACATTGCCTGGTCCGTGTAACCCTGGGTCTAGTTTGTGTTGGTTGTGATTGATGACCCAGATCTTGTCTCCGACTTGGAACCTTTCTTGTTGCAGTGGAATTGCTTCCCGCTGGACCCTTTGTTGTTCCATCTTTTCTTGGTCTTTTCTGGCTTGTAGTATTTTTTGGATCATTACTGTCTGGTATCTTCTTGGGAAGTGGCAGTTGTGGTCCCGTGGTTGTACTGACAAGTGAGGATTTCTGACCATAGACAAGTTCATAAGGGCTTTTGCCCGTATTGCAGTTGACTCGTGTTCTGCAGACCATAAGGGCGGTTGGTAGCATGTCAACCCAGGCTTTTGGATTGTTGGCAGATAACTTACTGAGGGCTTCCACTAGAGAGCCGTTTAGTTGTTCTACACGTCCATTTGCTTGTGGGTGATATGGGCTGGCTATGACGTTTTTTATTCCATTTTTGGCAAGATAGATGTTGGTATCAATATCTTTAAGTTCAGTGCCTCCATCTGTGATTAAGAGGTCGGGCTTTCCAAACTTTTCTATGATCTCCTTGCCAATGAATTGTCTCACCTCATTGCCTTTGTGCTCTTTTGTGGCTTGTGCTACAGGCCATCTGGTTGCATAGTTGATGGCAGTAATGATGTACTTATTGCCTTTGCTTTTACCGGGCATAGGTCCCACAATATCCAACAACCATACCTTGAAGGGTTGTGTGATGGATTTAGGTACTACTGACTTGGGTGGAGCTTTGGTTTGGGCGTACTTCTCACAGACCTTGCATTTTTCTAGTACCTCTCTGATATCATCTAGCATGTTGGGCCACCAGTAGCGTGTCTTGAGGTATTCATGAAAGTTTCTGCTATGGGTGTGTCCCAAGTCTCTGTGATAACGGAGGATTGTGTCAATCTTTTGTGTTGACGGGACGTAGGGTACACTGTCACCATTTGGAAGAATTTGGTGAAGGGTACCATATACATTTTTGAACAGATGTTTGTTCTTAAGGACTTTCTCTTGGATATCCATTGGTGTGCCAGGTAGGAACCCTTCCTGGAGATTCCCCATGATTAGCATGGGCCAGTTGGGGTTGCCATCAGTGCAAAGGATATGTTTATTGTATAGCCTTGATAGGGCGCCTGCAGTAAGCATCTCTCTGCTTGGCTTGTATTCAATTTGCATGGGGTATCTCTGTATGAGACTCATCCATTTGTCTTGCCTTATTGACAAATGTTGTTGTGTCTTGAAGAATATTAATGATTTGTGATCAGTGAGGACCTTGAACGTCTGAGCTTCTTCTAGATAGCATTGTCATTTCATGAGGTCATGTATGATGGCAATCAATTCCT
The DNA here is from genome assembly GCA_014839935.2 of Entomophthora muscae. NCBI lineage: Eukaryota > Fungi > Entomophthoromycota > Entomophthoromycetes > Entomophthorales > Entomophthoraceae > Entomophthora > Entomophthora muscae. The sequence goes on from QTSX02005854.1 coordinate 33,449, forward strand.
TATTGTGTATGGGGTATCTTTGTTTGCTGTCTGATAGCTTCCTTGATTCATATGCCACAGGGAGGAAGTCCTTTTGGGACAGTTGGATAAGAAGGACTCCTCCTATGGAATAATCAGAGGCGTCAGTTTCTAGCTCATAGATCCCCTCACAGTTTGGGTATTGCAGGATGGGGGCAGTAACCATGTGTTCTTTTAGTTGGCAGAAATATTGATCTTGTAAGGGTGTCCAGCAAATTTGGGGTTTTCCCAGTGATGGCTGACAAGGGGGCTGTCAGGGCGCCCCAGTCAGGGATGAACCTGCATACATAGGCTACCATTCCAAGGAAAGTGCGGAGTTTGCTCTTATTCCTTGGTGCTGGCATATCTGTTATAGCACGTATTTTGTCTAGATCCGGCTTGATACCGTCCTTGCTGATGATATGACCAAGGAATGGGAGTTTGGTTGAGAAGAACTCACATTTGGACAGTTTGGCAATTAGTTGGTTTTCCTGCAGGGTATAGAGGACTGCTTGGATGTCTTCCCAGTGCTGTTGCAGGTTGGGGCTGTAAATGATGATGTTGTCCATGTAGATGATTTCTCCTTTCCCAATGTGTTCCTTAAATACTTCATTCATGAAGGTTACAAAGGTACTGGGAGCGTTTGCCATGCCAAAGTTGAGAACAACACATTCAAAGGAACCATATTTAGTTTGAAATGCGGTCTTTGGAATGTCTTCAGGTTTCACGCAAATTTGGTGATATCCTGCTGTCAAATTAATTTTTGTAAAGATTTGGGACCCCCAGGGCATCAAAAAGGTCATCAATTAGGGGCAGGGGATACCTGTTCTTTATTGTGACCTTGTTGAGGGCCCTGTAGTCTGTGACCAGGCAGAGGCCTCCATCTTTCTTTGCCACAAAGAAGACAGTAGCACCAAAGGGTGACTTTGAGGGTCTGATGAGGCCTTTCTCAAGTGCTTTGTCAAGGTAAGCCTTCAAGGTGGTGTCTTCCGGTGGTGTGAGGCAGTAGATGGGTTGTGCTTTAGGCATGCTACCTTTTAGGTCAATCTCGTGTTGTATGCCCCAATCAGGAGGCAACCTAGGTAGTGTTTCTTGGAATACAAAGGGAAACTCATTGACTAGCTGGTTTCTGATTGGGTTCTGTTTGTGTTGAGTTTCTGTGTTTTTGAAGTGGATGACTTCATATGTACATATGTTCCAATTGATTTTGCTGGTATCAGTTTCTTTCTCTGTTTCCATGATCTTTATAAATATGTGGTCCCTCATGAGGGTGTCAAGGTGTGTTAGGTACACGTGATGGTGGACTTCTCCTTGTTGAATGGTGAGGATGGTACTGTCCCAGTCAATGAGAAGCTTTGTCTTTCTCATCCAGTCCAAGCCAAGCATGACATCATACTTGAGGATTGGTATGATAGGGCTGCTAATTGTTGTTTGTACATCTCCAATTTGGGCTTGGAAAGGTTTTGTCTTGTGGGTAACTGGTGTGCTGCAGTTGTCCGCCATGATGACTTTCTTGATGATACTTTGAGTGGTAGGTAACTTCATGAGGTCTGTGAAGCTCTTGTTAATGAGTGATTGATTGGCTCCAGTGTCAAATAGTGCTGTGTCCAGGTATCTAAAAAAACAGAAAGGATAGGTAAGGAGTTTATTTCCAGTCTGGGCAGCAAACAGTAGAGGATTGCTGGAGGAAACCTGGATCATGGTGATTAAGTCCACGTCCTGTTCTCTGTACAAGTCTTGTGAAGAGGGGGAGGGCAGCTTGCCTAAGCACTCCCCTGAGCTTTTACCTCCTTTTTGGTATCTTTGGTGCTGGCCTGGTTGGCATGTGCAGTGAAATTTCCGGTTTAAGGATGGGTATTGTTGGCTTGGTTGTTTTGCTTATTGGGGTGAGGCTCTCTTTTAGCTTCAGGGTTTTCCTTGCGCTTGTTGGTGGTGTGTAGATTTTAAGACTTCTGAGCTGTGCGTTTTCCTTCTAGGAATACATCCTCAAGGTTCTTGCAGCAGGTCATGTTGAACTGTGTCTAATGTGTGTGGGAAGGCCATTATAGAAGTCTAGACATGGCCCAGGTTCATCAAAGTTGATGGTATTGGGTGTACAGTCATGTAGTCCTTCATATGCAGCAATGTATTCTTTGATGGTTCCTGTCATTTTGAAGGGTCAAAGCTCAGTCATAATTAACACGTCTGAGTCCTTAATGGAGAAATTTTTGAGGAATGCAGCCTTGAACACTTCCCATTTTTCCTTCTGGTCAGGGTGTTGAGCTAGCCACTTGGTTACAAAACATGAAGCGGTCCCTGTGATGCGGAGGGCAATCTCACTGACCCAGAGTCTTTGGGGGTACTCTAATTGTTCAAACTTGCTCTTGGTGCTGTTGATCCAAAGGGAGGCGTTTTCATGGTGTAGTCCTGTGAAGGCGCCAATCTCAGCGGTACGTAAGCGTTGAAACACAATATTGGGTGTCTCAGGTTGTGTAGGCGCTGTTGTGGTTGGCATGGTAGGGAGCATCTTTGGGCTTTGAGAGCTTTGTACTGGTCAATAGGCACAAAGATGTTATTGTAGATGACAAGGCCTGGGGGAACGTCTTGTCCTACTTTGTAGTCTCTCCAGCCGTTAGGAAGTGACATTGTTTGGGTTCTTTTCTTGGGAGGAATTTTCCTTTGAGTTGGGTAGGTATGGATAACCTACTTGTGCTACCACTGTTGAGTTTATACTTCTAAGAAGTATAATAAATAAAATAAAGGAGAAGATTAAAGAAGAGAATGATACTTTATCAAATATGAATATGGGTTAATATATACTATCATGACAAGCCACATGTTGTCCATGTACGTCATGGAGGTCATGGGGTTTATCTGAGTAATGTTCCTCTTGAGTCACGAGGTTTAATCAAGTTGTGTTCTATTTAGGACCTGGATTGAGTGATCCCTGTCATAGATGGTTAACTGATAATTGTGCCACCAGTTTATTGGCTGGGCAGTGAACCACTTGGTGAGCTGCTTGGTGATTTACTTGGGGTGTTAATTCCCCAAGAGGGAGTAGTCAAAGATGTTGTAACAGCAGTATGATCACTCTTGGGTGACCTGAAGGGAGATCCTGGTGGTGGGGGTGGTAGACCTCCAAATCTAGAGCTCTAGAAGGGTTGACCAAAGGGATAGAGCTGAACCAGGTGGGAATGGATAGGTATGTTTATATATTGTAGTGGATTCACAAATAGATGCAAACAGAATAATTAAATTTGACAAAAATATATAATTCCTGCAAGAATATAATGATTTCTGGGCATAAACTCATTTATTTTTAAGATGTTAACAGTGAGGAGGGCTTTCCCCCCTCACTACTTATACTTACTGGTAAAGATGCAACCTTTTGTGCCACCAGGGATCTGGCAGCAACATTTTCAGTCAAACTGACAATTTTTCATGGGAATCGTGCACTAGAGCTTAGGGAGGGACTATTATTGGTCAGGATACAGGAACCTTGCTTGAGCTGCAGCATGCCAAGGTGTCACAGCTATTTATAGAACCCGCAAGCAATCAAGCACCCAATTGCGCTCCTGATGTACCATTTCCCAATAATTAAAAGGCCCAAATTTTTAATTAATTAAAGCCAGGAATTTGAGCCTTGTGTGCCTCTTGAATCCTGGGCCATTTTTTAATCAAAAGGGGGGGGGTTTCTTGCTCTAGGAGACAATTGGTAAGGATTCCCAAGCTGTGGGTTGTTTGGCTTCTAAGAAGGCCAGCTGATTGTCCAGGGCATTCTGGGCCCTGACATATAATTTAATATTTTGGATTTCAACCAATCATATTCATCAGGAAACATGCCACAACTTAACCAATGATTGTAGCGTCCAAAATTTCACTATTTCTGAAGTTCTATTGTGATCCAACTAGGAAATTGATTTCCACCGCTTGAAGTGCTAAAATTTTGCACACCAAAGCATTAACTGGTTTCTTGTTCCAGCATCATTCTTCCCTGCATTCAACCTCAAACAATTTAAATATTAGGAAACTATTTAAATTTTTCTCCTTGACCTTCTTCAACATTTTTTCCAGATCTTTACTCTCATAGTAGAATCCAGGAAAAAAAATCCCATCAAAATGGCTTTGTATCCTTCTCTTATAGCAAAATACCTTCATCTACCATAGGAACTTACTAAGGAATTTTTTACCTGCAATTTCCTCAATATTCCTCCTTGATTTTGTTACTACAACAAAATCAAGGCAAAATATTCCACCTTCTGCTACATCAGCAAATCAATTTAGAGAAATGTTGGAAATTTTCTCAAATTATTCCAACCTTAACCTAATAGCCTAGCTGTTAGAAAGCCAGACATAGGTAGAGGTATTAGGTGACTCAGGACGGGGTACTGCCAGGCCAGTGGATAATGTCCATCATAGGATGGGTGCTAACTTGATAATATAGAATAAGGATTGCCCAAGCAAAGACCAGGGCCCTGAGTTGGGCACCATAGAGTCTATCATTCCTGTCAAAGTAATGTAGAGTACTCCAAAAATTTGAGTAGAAATGGTCTAGGTGGTGGCAGGAGGTTCCATTGGGCAATCAGGTTGTGGGGTTAAGGGCAGAGTCATGGGGACCAAGTATGCAGGCAGATAATTGTACTTGTCTTTGAACAATAAGTGCGGCACCTTGTACCACTTTCCTTTGTGTCCTATGTATTTGGTCTCTCTAGTGATTGGCAAGGGATCAGCAATGATGATGGTCTCCAAGTTTTACTCCAAATAATCAGGGTTGGGCAGGTATTCAGTAAAATGTACAGGTATAAAGGGGGCTCCAGGGGGACAGTATAGTGCCTGAGGCGGGTTGGCAGGTTAATCTCTGGAGGGGGCAATTCCTGATTGTCTACTGGCCAGAGTTGAGATGAAAGATCACTAAGACTAGTAAGTTAGTATTTTTTTGAACCAAAGATTCATAAAAATGTATATTAAAAATGACAATAGGGTCATCCTCATACCACCAGGGTTCTTATACCATGTGGTTTTGCTTCCATGCTTTTCGCGGAATTCAGGCCAGTGGAAAGTTCACTGGCAGGACATGTGTTGCAACTGAACCAATTAGAGTCCAGTACTTGATTGGAGAAGACAAAATTCCTATAGAAAAGACAGAAATAAATAGAATAGGTATTGTTTATTGTAGCATATTATGATTAATATACTATATGGGGAAAGCCACAAGGCCACAAGGGGGTGGCATAGTGGCATGTTCCATGTAAGGTTTGAAGCTAAGGAAAGACCTGTGTGGGGATCAGCAGGTTGAATTGGTAGCGCTCCTAATTAGGAGAAAGTGCCAGCAGTTTGATACTGCCTTCAGATTGGTCCATGTTGTTAGATACGTCAAGGGGTGGCTCTTTGAGCGCCTCCTGTGTATTGTAAGATTTTTAGCAAGGGGAGAGACTTGGTCAAAACCCCCCCCTTGCCCCCTGCTTGTTGTCAGACACCAGGATTGGAGGTTGAGGGAGATCTGGGAAGATCTGCACAAACAACTTTTGTGTGAAGATGGCGCGGCAGGGGTGCAAGCAATCATGGTGGAGTTTCTTGGTGTTTTCTTGGGCATCTTCAAGTTGATAGGTGTGGTTGTCATAAACTGCGGCTATCTTGAAGGGCCCCAGGTGGTTAGGTTCTAGTTTGACAGAATTGGGGTTAAGGGCATAGACAGGGTCACCTATGGTGTATCAGGCCTCCAGGTGCTTTATACCCCCCTCAATTTGCTTGTGTTCAACTTTTTGGCCTTGGCACGTCACTGGCTCAGGGAGGGGGTAGTCAGTAAGGGGGTTTCCCGGAAACTGTGGGGTTTAATTCCCTTTTTTCACCCCCATCAAGCTGTTGGGTGTTCCAAAAGCCAAGGCGCTGGGGCTGAACCTGGTGCCTCTGTTGATCCTTGCTCACAAGATGAGTAGAGCTGCGGGATTCCTGTCCACTAGTCCCCAAATTGTGTCCTGGATTGTAGCAGGGACTGGCTTGAAGGGATTGTCATTCTCTGGTAAGGGAAAATGTATCTCAGAAATATGTATAGGGGTCAAAATGAGCTTTTATTCACTTTCAGAAGGAAGATCCTCTTAGAAACCTTCTGGTATATGGCCTGGGGGGGTTCAAGGAAACAATATGGATTTGCTAATACTTGGAGTCCTCTAACAATATCTTGGACTCCTTGTACTTGGTCTTGGACTCCTGAACCTTAGTCTTGGACTCCTGCACCTTAAACTTGGACTCCGGATCTGCGCTTAGGATCCAGCTTCTTATTCTTGGGCTCCTGCTTCATTATCATGGGCTTCAGCTCTCTTTATAGCTCCAGTGGCCTTGTTATTCCACTTGTATAAGTCCAACCAAGACCCTGTAATTTTCCGGCCAGCCACCTTCTAATAGTGTTCTTTTCCCAACAGTTCCGCCTTCAAAATGGCTTTCTTCATAAGCTTAAACCATTGCCGCTCACTTTTTTCTATAATAACTTAAGCTTACATACTTACTTTCTCAAAAGCTTAAAGTATTAATTCACTATTTCCTTGCTTATATTTTTAAGCTTTTGGCTTCCAACCAATCATTTTCATCAGGAAGCCTGCCAGAACTCAACCAATGAATTCAGAGAGCAGAAATAGACCATTTCTGAAGTTCCACCGGGATCCAACTAGGAAAATAATTTCCACAGCTCAAACTGCTCAAAGGGACAACTCTTTGTGCACCAAAGCGTTAACCTGTTCATTATTCCGGCACTAGTTCTCCCTGCATTAAACCTAAACCCATTTAAATATTAGAATACTATTTAAACTTTTTTTCTGGACCTCTTCAACGTTTATCCCATATATTTACAAATCTTGTAAAATCCAAGGAAAATGTCCCACCAAAACAACTTTGTATCCCGCTCTCATAGCAACATACCTCCATCTATCCTAGGAACTTAATAAATAAATATATTACCCATACTTCTATCCACATTCTTTCTTGATTTTAATACTAAAACAAGGAAAACCATTCTACATTTTCCCACTTTGGCAAATCAATTCAGCAAAATCTTGGCTCATTTCTTTGGACCACTAGTTCTTCATCATCATCTTTGGGTTCTTCAGCCAGCTCTTCAACCACATCTTTCAGCTCTTCAGCTTAACCAGCAAACATTCCATCTTATTTCACAGAACAGCTCCTTTCCAGTCTTTAAACAGCCTATCAGTTCTCTGGCTACTCCTTTATCATGATCAGCTACTTCTGCATCATGATCTTTGAGCCCTTCCACTTATCCTCACTAGGAATCATCTTGGTTCCAAACTTCAACATGAACCAACAGTCCTTCAACTAGCCTTCTCAGTGATCAAACAGTTTCTCTCACTAGTCTTCTATGCTGATTCTCTGAACCACCTTGGTTCTTTATCTTAGTCCCTGTTACCAGAACCTGTAGACCCATGCATGAGTTTACATTGAACTGGCGTTTGACTGGGCCCTTGCAAGTGGAATTCCACTTAGGCCATCCAACCATAGATCCTCAAAGCCTATGCTGTTGTTTTTACTCACCCAGGTGATTAAGTCTAGGCTTTCAGTTTCAGAGTAATCAGCTCTACTTCCCAGAGGCCTGATAACACCAAGTTCTGCAGCTTGCTTCCCCAAGCAAACTGCCTTGATGACACCTCTGAGCATATCTATGCTCTCCAATGCTCACTTTGGGATCTACCCAAAGATCTCATAGGGGCATAAACAAGGACACCCTACCAGTCTGTTAGGTAGGATGCTTGCTCACAGATCTCCTGTAAGTGTATCAGGGTATGTAGAGCCCTCAGAGCTCTTTCCCTCCCTGGCAGCCCACGTTACCTTCCAGGGTTCAAAACTTTCTCCACCTCAAACAGACAAAGTTCTCTGCTGAGCTATCTCATTCCTCACCTCTAGCAGCCACAGTTCCCTGCTGGGTGAGGATCTCTATCTCACAGCAGCCAATATCTCCTGCCAAATGGGGACAACATCTGCCTCTAGTAGTCTTTACACCTACTAGCTAGGCCTTACTGTACCTAATAGCCATCATTACCTACTAGGTCTCTACCTGCAACAAACAACCAAACTTTTGCTTGGCCAATATTAGCCCCACCTGCAAACCACCAAACATGTGGACTGTCATAAGGAGTTGTCATTTTTTAGTAGTGGGAGGTGGCCTGCTAGAAGTTTATACTTATCCTGCATGACTTCAAACTCTTCCAGTACTTTTTTGATCACTAGGTGGGCATCCCCACCATGCACCTGTACTTCAGCTGGCACCAACCCCTCTGTGGGCCAGTACCAGTCTTTCAACAACCTGGTAAACTTATTTTCTATGAACTCCCTCCCTCTATCTGTCATCTCAAGAAGCCTAGTTAATCTATCTCACTTGTCAGGATTGAAATTTCTTTACCCCTGGAAACCTGGTCCCAAGGGCAGGATTCAAACCCTGAATCTGAATTCCTGCGGGCTGCCCGCCCCATGGACTGAGGGCCTGTCCGCCCACGTTTTTCTGAGATTGAGCCTCCGCAAGCTGAAGCCCCTGCTGAGTCCCAAAGCCAGAATACAGGTACAGGTTCAATTATAATGGTGCCTGAGGAGGAGCTTCTCAAATTGCCTAATGGAGGCAGAGAAAGTTCCTCTGTGAACTCCATTAATCTGAAGTCCTCTCAGATGACCAATCAAATTCCCCTGCCAAGGGAAATCACAGGCTTTAGGCCTAACCCCGTGACCACAGCCAAAAACCAAGAAAATAAAGTAAACAATTTGGACATTCTGACCAATTAGAGAACACCCAGCTGAGGTGCCATTTTGCTGCTCCCACACCTGGGCCTCCTGGCTACCTGCCTGTATTTTTCCCAATATTTTGGTGAAATCATCATAAGAAATACTTAGTTTGGAGACAGGATGCTATATATGCCTATAGATTCTGCACTCAAACCTTATTGCCATTTTTGAATAAAAGTTATGTTATTTTGGCTTACACAGATATTGCCTTATTTTGTATTTGCCATTTACCAGTTCAGTACAAGATCTCCCGGTCCTTCTGCCCCACTGCCTGCAGTTTTCTGTCCTCCTGGTGTACCCTTTGGGCCCGTCTATTTCACCAACTACCCTTTGAAGCCCTAATACAAGGACTACACCCAAGAAAAGATACTAAATCTTGATCCTTTGGCCTGCATACAATCTGCAGTTAGATACAATTGTCAAGGCCCGTGGATATTCTCAACACCCAAGTTGTTCAGAGGAAAATTCAACTATCTCCCTGCTTACAATCTCCACATGGAACCACCTGTGACTCCCAAATATATGCCTTCTTCCTTACCCAATCTTCCAACCAACCACACCAGTAAGCTGTTTGGGATTGTGTACATCATCCTCACAGGGGTGATTTTCACTATAATCCTGGCTGCTGGCCCATGGTCTTGGGTGGGCAAATCTGTCTCCTACTTTTTTAAGTTAGCTTCTCTTTTGTGGTGGGAACTACCTGTAAGAAACCTGGCTTGAGCTACCCCTGAAAATAACAGGTTGGCCACCCAAGACTGGATCCCTGACATCAATCCTCCTAGGAAGACTTACTGGTGGAAAATATTCTACAACTTTGACAATAGGTATCTTCCTCCCCTTGACTAGGGTAAAAGATATGGGGTAACTCACTAATAGGGATTGCATTTATCACTGGAAAATTTGGGCAGGGGTCAAAACAGGATTTTATTCACTTTCAGAAGGAAGATCCTCTTAGAAACCTTCTGATATATTGCCTGGGTGTGGGACACAATATGGTTTTGCCAATAATTAGAGCCCTTCAACAATCTCTTGGACTCCTTGTACTTGGTCTTGCTCTTGGGCTCCTGCACTTTGCTCCAGCCCCAGTTCCAGTTCCTTATTCCTAGCTCCAGCTCCTTAGTTTTGGGCTTCTGCACCTTTATCTTGGTCTTCAGTTCCTTCTGTAGTTCTTTTAGCCTTTGTGATCCACTTGATCCAGTCCCTAAAAAGCCTCAGATAGCTTCCCTTTTTATAGCTTCTTGTTTCAGTCCAAAATTGCTCTCATAACTCTTACTTTTCAAAGCTTAAACTATCATGTTTCTCTCTCTATAATAGCTTAAACTTAATAACTTACTTTAGCCAATAAAAGCCCTGAATTTTCTGCTTTTGCGTCTCATTTTTTAGGCTTTAACTCTTTAGATAAAGCTCTCAAAGCACTGATTAAATAAGCTTCAACTTGCAGCCAATCAGACGCCTTGATTTAACAGTTGTGACAAACAGTTCATCCAAATGACTTGCTCTTGACTATGGTTTGAAACTAAAGCTTTCTCCAGATAAACAACTGCTCTGCGTTTCAAACAGTTTTGCCAGAATTCCCAGCACATTTCTCTGGAAAATCTTGAGCACTTTTGCCTATGTTTTACATAGGGGATTTTAGAACCTCAATTTTTCAACGTTTCTCTGAGTTTCCCTGCATTTTCTTCAAAATTTTGCAACTTTGAAATTGCCTGTTGCTTATCATTTGCCTCTCCTAGTTGTTCTTGGCAAAATTTGCTTATTTGTCTTCACAGTTTCTCTGTTCTATTTCCAGCCTTCTTCTAGCTTCTTTCCACTCAATCAAGTCTTAATAAAATACAGTTTAACCACTTTAAATTATTTCCTTTTCTTTCTTTTTAAATAATATGATAATTAATTATTTCTTCATATAATATTATTGGCAGCATTAAATCATTATTCAACTGCTTATTTCCTATAATTTTCTTTCTTAAGAATCCAAAACCAGCATTCTAGCTCCTGTATTTAGTCCAGATAGTCCTTCCAAGCCATCCTCAAGTTCCTCAGCTAGTCCTTCCCCATCATCTTCTGGTCCTTCAGTCATTTCTTCAACCAAACCTTCTAGTTATTTGGTGTATCTAGCAATTATTCCTTCTCAGTTATCAAACACCCCATTTCAGTCCCCAAGCAGCTCATTTCAGTCACTAAACAGCTTAAACCAGTCCTTCAGCTACTTTTGAATCCTGATCTTTTGATCCTCTGGTCATTCCTGCTTCATGATCAGCTACTCCTGCATCATGATCTTCTAGTTTATCACCAATCCTGCCTCATGGTCAGCTATTCCTGCATCATGATCAGCTGTAAAGACCCAACAATTGGGGGAGTATTTTAGCAAAATAAGGTACCAAGTTGGCAACTTGGAAACCTGTGAGCGCCGTCACAATGGGATAGACCGTTATCATCCATTGAAAGACCTTGACGTGTACTTTATAACGTCCAAAATTACCATCAAAATATGTGAGTACGTAGTATATACAGATGTATATAGCTACAGACTGGGTGGAGTGGGGAGATACCAGCGTGGGCCAGGAGTACTGCTTGGAGGAGTTTAGCTGTGCTGGCTCTTTGTAGATGTAATTGCTAGGTGGTTTATTGAATGGCCCATGATGGTGATTGTATTGGTTGCCCTCAATCCCTAGGAAGGCTGTGAGAACAGCTGAGAAGATTAGATCTTTCATCTTCTGGTGCTGGGGAAGGGCAGACACAGCTTAGTGTCTTTTTTTTAACTTCTGGTAGGTAAAGTTTAGATTGATTTATGTGATACTATTGAGGGGTAATTTCACTTAATGATAGCAAAAAATATCATCAAGTGATTTGGCTTTATTATATACTATCATCCTTGTGGGGCATGAATAGAGTAAAACATTGGACAGGTGTCAGGAAGCTGGTCATAGGTAGAGGCAGTGGGCAGCTTGGGGTGAGGTGAGGACAAGTTGGCGGTAAGGCCCACCATAGAATAGGTGCTAACTTGATAATGTAATAGACAGATTGCCCAAGCAAGGGACCAGGGTCCAAAGATGGGAACCATGGAATCCACCAATCCTGCCAAAATAATATAGAGTACTCCAAACAGTTGGGTAGAGGTGGTCTTGGCAGCAGCAGGAGGTTCCAGTGGGCGGTCTGGTCTAGGGGTTAAGGGCGGAGTCATGGGAACAAAGTAGGCAGGCAGATAATTGTATTTGTCTTTGAACAACATTGGTGGCCTTTTGTATCACTTTCCTTCACGTCCTATGTATTCAGTTTCTCTAGTCCTGGACAAGGGGTCAGCAATCAGGATGGTCTCCAAGTTGTACTCCGCCTAGGCCAGGCTGGGTGGGTATTCAGTAAAATGCACAGGTCCAAAGGGAGCTCCCAGGGACGGTATAATGCCTGGGGCAATTTGGCTGGTGGGTCTCTGGAGGGGGCTGCGGCCTGGTAGTCTACTCAACCGGAATTAAGATAGAAGATCACTAAGACTAGATAGGGTAGGATTTGTTTGAACCAAAGGTTCATAAAACTTTATTATCAAAAATGACAATGTGATCTTCATCATAACGTTGGGGTTTATATACCATGGTGTTTTGCTTCTTCAATTTTAGCAGGGTTCAGGTTCACAGGCAAGGCACTGGCGGGGCGTGGATCTTGGCTTAGAGTCTTGAGGGCAGCAGATCCAGGTTGTGCCTGCTCTGGTAAACAGAAGTGGCAATGCTTCATTCTGCTGCCACAATTCACTATGCCACCTGAGAAGTTCAATTGTACTACCCATTATGGATGAAAGGCTGGCAGTTGCTGGTGGTCATTGGCAGAATTAATAATAGGTTTTGCTTTAACCTCCTTAAGGCAAGTTACAACCTCTGCATAGGTCTGGACCTGTGGTGACTCAAGGTTGGCATCAATCTGGTGACCATTTGGGGAATTGTCCTTGGTAGACTGGCGGGTCTCGGAGTAACTTGTTGAACAGGTTTGCAATTTGGTTTTGAAACTCCAGTATTGGCGCTGGGCAGGTTGGCAGTATTCAGGGAATTTTATGTAGCAGGCCGGTGGTTTGCTGGGTGATTTAACAATTTGAGCCTGTGACTTATTGGTTTGGTGGGTCTTGGATTGTCCTGGAGGGTTAGTTTGCCTTCAGGGAACTGGGGTTTGACTCTTGGGTTTTCAATACAAGTATTGAAATGTCATTCATGACAACAGGGAACTCCAAACACTTGGTGCTGTCTGGAATCCCCTTTTGGGAGGGGAATTGGAAATGGTGTGCAGGCAATAAATTATTACTTCTGGGCTTGCATTGGTTTGGTGTATCATTGGATGCTTTCATGCATCCAATTTTGACTTCTGCAGTTAATGCAGGAATGGAAGGGTTGAGCAGCTTGTCAGCCCTCCCAAATTTGGTAGATTCCAAATTTGGGCAGCAGTTCCCCCTCCATCTGGGTTTGGGGAAATTGCCGTTTTAGGGTTCCCCATTTGGCAAGCTGACCAGGGGACTGGCTGGCGGGCAGCCTGCAGACGGCAGGCGGCTGGGGTATAAAACCTGTTGGATTCAAAATCACCATTTTTTAATTTTGATTTAACAGCCTGGCTTTTTGCGGCAGTTTCCCCAATAAGGGAGAACTGCTGCAATTTTTATTTTGCTTATTGAGCTCAATTGAAAACAAAATATAATCCTGAGCCAAGGTGTTGTCAGTAATATTCCTGACATCAGCTAGTCCTTTATTTCAACATGATCCAACAGTCACTTGTCAAACTGCAGGCTCAACACGCCAGCAAGGTTCCAATCAAGCAGGTTTGTGACCTGCAATCTAATTATCTGGTCACTTGAAGCCAGACTAGGAAGTCAACTCAAATTACCAAATCCAACAACATGAACAGATGATGATCTCTTATAATGAATACCTTGTTTTGGCGCTTGACTCATTACCAGGATCAAGCCACCCCCTTCTTTCATCCAGTTGTGTGATCACCAATCATGTTCCTGTTATCCTTGATTCACATGAACCATATAATCACTATCTCACAAATAAAGATTATTATCTATCTTCTAAATATTTTCCCCATGTAACTCTGCTAAAAAAGCACAGTTACAACACACTCAACTAGTCTTCACTGTGATCATACAGTCCTTCTTACTAGTCTTCACTGCTGATCTCACACTATGAACCACCTTGTTTCTCAATCTCAGTCCCTGTTACAAGAACCTGTAGACCCATGCATGAGTCTACATTAAAATGGTGTTTAACTGGGCCCTTGCAAATGGCAACCACTTAGGCCATCCAACCATAGATCATTAAAGTCTATTCAGTTGTCTTTACTCACCCAGGTGATCCAGTCTGAGCTTTTATTTGTAATTTAATCAGCTCTACTTCCCAGAGGCCTGATCACACCAAGTTCTGCAGCTGCTTCCCCAAGCAACCCCCTTGGTGACACGCTTGAGCATATCTATGCTCTCCAATGCTCACTTTGGGATCTACCCAAAGATCTCATAGGGACATAAACAAGGACACCCTACCAGTCCTTTAGGTAGAGTGCTTGCTCACAGACCTCCTGTAAGCGTATCAGGATACATAGAGCTCTCAAAGCTCATCCCCTCCCTGGAAGTTTGTGTTACCCACCAGGGGTCCAAAAGCATACAGCCCTGGTAGCCACATTGCCTACCATGCTGGCATTCTTTCCTATCCTGGCAGCCTGCGTTACCCGCCAGGGTCTAAACATTTTCCAGCCTGAGTAGCATATGCTACCCATAAGGCTGGATCACTCCCCACCCTAAGCAGCTAAAGTTCTCTGCTGGGCTATCTCATTCCTCACCTCTAGCAGCCACAGTTCCCTGCTGGGTGAGGACCTCTATCTCACAGCAGCCAATATCTTCTGCTGGGTGGAGACAATATCTGCCCCTAGTAGTCTTTTTACCTACTAGCTAGGCCTTACCATCCCTAATAGCCATTATTCCCTACTAGGCCTCTACCTGCAACAAACCAACAACACACTGTCAATCTTCAGAATAGCGTCTTTATTTGAAGCCAAATCAACCCTTGCCTGCAAAACTGCTCACATGTAGGCCATCACAAGCGCGGTAGCAGGTGTTCAGGCCACACAGTGTTAGGATGCTCCCGTGAGAGCTTGGCAATGAGTTGGACCAGTGAACAATTTAGATGCTCCATATGCCCATTGGGTTGAGGATGGTAGGGGGTTGTGATTATTCTTTGGAGGGCATTTTTGGCACAGTATGCCTTCATGATATGTCCAACAAGTTCAAGCCCATCATATGTGATGAGACGTTTGGGTTGCCCAAAGCAGGCCACAATCTCTTTACCAATAAAGCGGGCAATGGTGATGGCGGTGTAGTTAGTAGTTGCCCACACTACTGGCCAACAGGTGAAGTAATCAATGGCAGTTATGATGTAATTCTTTCACAGTCTGTCTTTGGGGAGGGGGTCCAAAGATATCAAGGGACCACTGTTCAAAGGGTTCCATGGCCTTGATGGGCAGGACAGATTTGGGGAGAGCAGGTTTGGACGTATTATTTTTGCACAGCACACACATTTTCAGGAGATCCAAGATGACTTGACGCATACTCAGCCACAAAATCTTACACCTCATTATTTTGAAGAGGTTAAGTCCTCTTATGTGACCTAAGGTACAGTAATAATGCAGTATGGTATCTCCTTACTGGGTGGTGAGAATATATGGCGTCTTCTCACCTGTCTCTGCCCAACAGCAGACATTGCCAGCATCAGTGGTGAAATGGTTTTGTTGTCCTTCAGTTTAGAAATAGTCACATAGTTGAAGCCTTTGTAACAAGTGGCTTCAGGACGCAGGTAGAGCATGGGCCAGTATGGGTCTAAGCTGTCATTTCCTGTGATGGACACCACATATACTCCTGGAGAGAACATCAGCAGTGACAAGTTCCTTTCCAGGCTTATATTGAATGCATAGTTGGTAAGGGGACAGGCGTTTGACCCAGCCTGCCTGATGTTGTGTCAAATGGGACTGTGTATTGAAATAATGGAGCAGCTTGTGGTCTATCAGGAAGCAGGATGGAAAGGTGGTCTCTTCCAGGTAACAACGCCATTTCTCAGCGCAGTGCACAATTGCTGCTAGATCCTTGTCATGTATGGGGTAGCGCTGCTCTGAGTTGGTGAGTTTCCTGGATTTTTAAGCCATGGGGAGGAAGACATCTTTGTCAGTTTGCACCCGTAACACTCCCCCTATGGCCCAGTCAGAGGCATTGGTCTTGAGCTTGTACTGGCAGCTTTAATTTGGAAATAGAAGTACGGAGCAGTTGTAAGTCTCTGCTTCAACAACTCAAAGGCTTGGTCTCTGACAGGTGTCCAATGGAAGCATTTTTTGGTGTTTAAGAGCTTAATGAGAGGTGCAATTAGTTCTCCACAATTGGGGATGAGCTTCCACACGTAGGCAACCATGCTTAAGAAGGTACACACCTGACCCATATCAGTGGGGGGTGGCATGTTTGTGATTGCTGTAAAGTTCTGTGGCCCACCTTTGGCCCTTGGGCAGAGATGGTGTTCCCAAGGAATAGAAGCTCTGACCTGAGGAATTTGAATTTGGAAGGCTTTGCCTTCAGCTGGTTTTTACAAAGGGTGTTGAGGATGGCACAGAGGTGTTTGAGATGTGTGGTTTGATATTGACTGAAGGCAATGATGTTGTCAAGGTACACAACAATACATTTTCCAACTAAATCTTCAAATGCTTTGTTCATCAACATGAAAAAGGTGGAGGGAGTGTTGGTCATTCCAAAGTTCATGACAGGGCACTCAAACCTCCTGTAGCCTGTGAAGAAGGCAGTTTTTGCCACATCCTGTGGTGCAATGTGGACCTGATTGTGCCCTGTAGTGAGATCAATCTTAATGAAGACTTTTGCACCTGCAAATGTATCAAACAAGTTGTTGATTAGCGGTAAGAGGTATTTGTTTTTGACAGTCACCTCATTTTGGGTGCGGTAGTTGGTCACTAGGCAAAGGGAGCTGTCTTTCTTGGCTACAAAGAAGAAGGCAGCCCCATACGGCAAGAGTGAGAAGCAGATGAAGCCCTTGTTGAGTGCGTACACAAGGTGTTGACAGAGAGTTTTGTCTTCCTTGGGCGTCAGACAATATAGGGGGTGCGCTTTGGGTAGCAACCCTTGCAGTTGAACAGCATGTTGTATCTTCTGGGGAGGAGGTAGTTGATCCAGTGTTTCACTGAAAACGTCCTTATATTCCTCAAGGAGCGCAGCAAGTGCTGGTGGAGGTGTGGTGGCCAAGGGGAGAGCCTCAAGTGGTTTGGTGCAATAACTTTGACTGAACATTGATTGAAGTCTAGTGTCTCTCCCATTTGAAATTGTACATACCTGTCTCTGTGATTCTGAAAAACACAGTATCATGCAATAACTTGCTCATTTTGATAGGATATATCTGAAAGCACACCCTTTCCTGTTGAGGGTAATGACAGACGTATTCCATTTGAGGTAGAAACAGTTGTATTGCAGCCAGTCAAGACCAGCAATGATGTTGTGACTGAGCCCTGTCATAATTGGTCCAGAGAGCCTAACCTGGATATTACCCATTCTTTCAGAGAAGGGTACTGTCTCATGGGTAATTGTCACTATGCAGGAGTCAGCTACTTGTACTGCCTTGAAGCAGCTGGGCACTTGGTCTAGTTGTTCAGAGTCAGCAAAAGTCTGGTCAACCATAGTGTGGTCAGCCCCAGAATCTACCAAAAGTTTTTGGGTGTTCCCATGGAAACAGAAGGGATAGTCCAAGCGGGTTATTTTATTTGAAGAATGGCTGGCTTAGAGATTGGGGTTGTTGCTATGAACCTGGAAGAAGTCAAGAGTTTCAACATCATGAACATTGTAATAACAGGGATTCTTTGCAAGGAGAGATTGAGAGCAAGGGTCAAGTGGGATTGTAGAACCTCATATCTACAACTACAAGGCTTTTCCTGGGTCCTTGATTTGTGCTAATTGAAGCTCCCCCTTGCAGGGACACTTAGCCCCATTCTCTTTTTGGCGGGGCTGGTGACAGCCCACCTGATTGTGGGCACTTCCAGGTGCAGGAAAAGACTGGAGTGATGCATCATTAGACCTACAGAAGCCCATGGAAGTTTGGTTATTGGCCTCCACAATGGCCTTGTAGCAGTTGTTGATGGAAGTACAGTGCCCCACAGGAACCCACTTGTAGATATGAGGGTGAAGCCCATTAATTATTGAGGTAAGGAGCATGGTGTTCCTGTCAGTCACAGCTTCTGGGGCGGCAGCAAGATATTCAGAAACAGACCCAGTCTGTTTAATGGCCAGGAAGGAAGTTCTCATCACAATGAGTGAAAATGTTTCACTAAAGCGGAACTTCACAGCATCCCTGAACAACACCCAGGTAATCTCTATTTCTTGGCTGGCCCAGTTGGTGAACCAGCTGCAGCAGGCCCCGTAAGGCAGCCTGAAGCAGTGGCAACCTACATGGGCTCAGGTACTCGACAGATATAGAGGCAGGTTGAAGTAGAGTGGAGCCAACTGACAATACCAGCTCCTTTGACACCTCCTGCAAAGGATTCAAGCTAGAAGTTGAGCATGCATTGAGAAAGGTCCACCTGGGGCAGGGTGATACTTGCATTGCGCTGCCTGAGGCAGAGTCAATTATACACACTTGTAAGTACCAGTTGATCTTGATAGATGACATACCTGTCAGGGGCAGCCCCTCAGGGATTGACAGGAAGGTTTCTTGATGGGGAGTAGTCATACAGCCCGTACTCTGTCCTTTCTTGGGGGGATTTTTCTTTTAGGTAGGTTGTGAAACTACCACTGCTACCACTGTTACAACTGAATTAATGAGGATTTAGTATTTGATTTGGGCAAGACAACAGTCCAATAGAAAGGACAAGAATGAATAGAATAAGATGTTGTTTATTATAGAATACTGTGATTAATATACTATATGGGAAAGCCACTGGACCACAAGGGGATGGCATGTTCCATGTAAGGTTTGAATCCAAGGAATAACTTGTGCGGGGATCAGCAGGTTGAATTGGTAGCACTCCTAATTAGGAGAAAGTGCCCGCAGTTTGATACTGCCTTCAGATTGGTCCATGTTGTTAGATATGTCAAGGGGCAGCTCTTTGAGCGCCCCCTGTGTATTCTAAGATACATTAGCAGGCAAGGAGAGAGACTCAGTTGCAATACTAAGTATTCCTTAATAAGTATAATTAGTGAGGAGGAAAAGCCTTCCTCACTGTTGACATCTTAAAATAAAGACTTTATGCCCAGAACCCATTATTTTAATGCAGGAACAATAGATTTTTGCACCAATGTAATCATTCTGTTTGTATCTCTTTGTGAATCTACTAAACAATACACCTGTGCCTATCTTTTTCCTCCTGGCTCTACTCCTGTACATCTGATTACGCCATCTTGTGCTGCTGGCTTGGAGTTCTTCCACCCTCACCACCTGAATCTTCCTCCTGGCCACTCTAGAGGCCCAATTCCGACTATCATGAAGGAGATCCCCTCCACTTCCCCCTGGCCCAACTCACCTCCTGCCCAAGACTTCAGTAAGTTGGGGTTTGTCTACATTACTGTATTGGGGCTGGCCAATCAGGCTATGACTCATATCAGAAGTTGGCGCCCCCTAGCTACTGCTGTGAATTATATAGTCAGAATTGTACCAATTGTATACATGGCCTTTCAGGCACAGTCTGCCTTCCCTGTGGGAGTCCAGTTAGACTCTGGCATGGGCTGTGACAATCAGGTCAAGTTTGCAAGTGTTACTAAGGAGGTTTTTACCTATTGCACCAGAGAAGGCCGCCAAACTCATCTCAAAGGCATTGCCAAGGCTCTTAGGATAAAGCCTGATCAATTTACTCTTCTATTTAATACTTTACTTCAAAATATTTAATTTTTACTTTATTTTCAGTATATAGATGTAAAAATAGGAACAAATTTCAATATTTAAATCTCACAGTTTTAGGGTATGTTGGATTTTCACCTTTGCACACTGTCAAGCTTCCGGAATAATGTAATAAACTTGACCATTATTCCCCTTTGTTGATTGGTTATACGGTCAATTGCCATGTAGCTGGCTTGATTGTAAAAAGCATCAACTTATCTGTCCCTTAGTATTTGGCCAATTGATGGACTGATCATTACTCTGAAGATTGATCCTGATCCGAGACTAGGCCACATATTGGATTAGGCCAGGTCCACAATCACAAAAGCGTCTAGCAGCCAATAAGATGAAGTATTCAGGAACCTACTGGAAGAAGATCATGCCTAAACATTTGCACCTACAGATGCTTTGAAGCCTATGACCAATATAGAAGGTTGTTAAAGTGAATAATGCATGATGCAAAAACCCTAAGACAGGGAACTAAACTTGCACATGCATAAACTAGAAACAAGATGCTGCCAACATGCTGGTGAAGTAAGCTGAGGTCTGTTAATCAATTTTAGTCCCATGCCAACCGGCATGGCTGCCTAGCTCTGGGGGCTGAAGCTAGCAGTCTGGGGAACAGATAGACTGGCTAGCAAGAGTTAGATGCGTCAGATATCTATCTGGCAAGAGGGCTTATCCACCCTATATAAGGAGCTCTCCTGATTAGAGATTGAGCAGAAAAGAAATAATCACCCTTAGGATTCTAGATTAAGGATCTATAATCATTGTATCACTACTAGCCAACACCTAGTAGTCAGTTGTATCCAGATAGAGCACGCTGCCATCTATCTGCAGAACTGTTTTCCTTCTCCTACGGCTTTAGGACTCTGCCAAGCCGTAGCATTATCCCAAGACCCAATTGGTAGCTACAGACTGTCGCCTTACAGTCCTCTTTCAACATATATTACCAATGTCCTTTAATAAAAAAATACCTCACAAACCCAAAATCTTGACAGTGGTGCTCACTACAAACTTGAGCTGCCATTGGATTCAAGTCAAGGCAATGCCTTGCCTCTTTTCCACCCCAGATTTGTTGATAAGTATGGGGGGTTGTATGGATACTAGTGACACCAAAAGATACACTAGTCTCTGCTTGGCAATCACGCCACATAGAGCTGTTGAGCTCCAGGATGACTGCCTTCACCTGGACCCTGCCTACGCACCTGGACCGCATCAACCTTGCCAGTATTTTTTAGAAGAGGTTTGCGCTATGCTAGGCGCACTCCTGCACGGTTGACAACACAAAGGGGCTCAACAGAAAGCAGATTTCACTCTGTTTAGTTATAATCTGAATGCCGTCAACCTCTGGACTGCTTATTGGCAGTACCAGGAGGCTAACAGTATGCAGATCAGCCAGTTACTGAACAAGGAGAAGGGACAAGTCAAAGACTTCCTCTCTTACTTTTTTCATCCAAGCATTAAACACTTGTAACAACTTGTTGCAAGGCAAAGCTTGGAACTCATGGAGCTAGGAGCCAGCCGTAATGAATTGCAGGAAGCCCACCTAGCCACCATCAATAAGTTGAATACCAACTTTGACTCATTACAGGGTATTCTTAGGAACCTATTTGAAACCACCAACCATGCCCACTTCAGAGTGGATGAAATAGTACAGCAATTCAACTCTCAAGTCAGGCAAATTGTCGCCAACTGCTTCAAAAGCACTGGCATCACGCCACAGTGGATCATCAACGTAACCAATCACTGTATTAGCCTAACTCAGAGGGTCAATGAATTGGCCAAACATGCAACACTAAGTGGAGAGACTCCAGATGCAAATTCCATCTGTTGCATAATGAACACCACTGACAAGAGAAGTACCAACTGGTATAAAAAGTTGGTGGCGTACGTCAACAAGCTGGCAAGCAAACTGGACAGTCTAAGAAACGGTAAGTTCCCTCTCCAGTTGGGCAATTCTTCCCAGGAGCTTGCCTCGGAACCTCACAACTGTTGCCTGTACCACGACGCCTACATGGACAACAAGAACAATCTTTGGGAGACCATTGAGAGTGTAAGGGAACTAGCCAGCTTGCTTTATGAGGATCTTGAGTCTGCACGTGAACGTATCACTCACCTGGAGGAAGGACGCATGAAGGACAAGCAATGCCAGGATACACTTACTTCCACGGTTCTCCTGCTGGAGGAAAATCACAGCAACCTTCTGGAACAACTGGTACAAGAACAATCAGCCAGAAAGGAGATGGAGCTCAAATTTGCTACACAGCTAAGCAAACTTGAGACATAAGCTTGTGGAGCAGGCAGTAGCAGCTCTGGACAAGCTCTGTCCCCCCTTCCTGCTTCCTCCTTGGAACGGCAGAAGACTTCCACTCCTGACTATTTCCACAAATTGGGATCCAATCAGGAAAGCAATGGCTCTCAGTATACACGCAATGTACCTATGGGCGTAGCAGCACTGCCCCCCTCACGCCCATGACTTCCATCAGACTTCCTTCCATTCCCACTAGAAGACCAGTGGCAACCCCAATAGAGGAGACTCTGGTACCCGACCACAAGTTCAAGCCATTAAACTTACCCAAATTTGATTGTAATGGAAATATTAGAACATTTGTCCGGCTTTTCAAGATGTCTATGAGAGGGTCATTGGATCACATGAAGGCCACTACCCTCATCAATGCCCTGGACCCCGCCAGCATAGACGTTATCATGCCTTGCCTACCACAAGAAGAGTGGGCATACGCAGACGCCAAGCAGGCGGTCATTGCCAAGTTTGGCAGCAAGACAAAGCTCCAGGCCAGGAAGGCGGAGTTCAGCAATATTTCCTTTAAGAAATAAGAGACTGTTTCCAACTTTGCCAACTGCTTTTATCACAAGGCTCAGATCCTCCTTGGAGCTGGAGTACTTTCCAACTTGGATTGCCGCATCACTATGAGCAGAGCCTTGCAACCCTATTGTGAGCTTGCCAACGTGATGTTCCCAGTCCTTGACCAGTCAAATGACATGCAGAGAATCACTAGTTATCTTAGCAGACTTGGGTCACAGTTTGATGCACCTAACAAGGGTCAGACAGGTAAAAGTTTTAATTCCTTTAAGGAACACTCCCAAAACCCCAAGCCAACCAATTCCACACCTGACTCAGATAAGCCCAAAGGAGAGAATAAATACTATTTCAATTCAGGCAACTGCAATAAGTGTGGAAAGCGAGGTCACTTTGCAGCGGACTGTTGAGGAGGAAAGCCTAGTTCTGCCTCCGTCAATGTGGTCACAGTAGCCAAACCTAGCAAACAGGGAAAAGGGAAGGCGGGCCAGTAACAGAATATACTGGTCCTGCCAATCCCCTCCCTATTCCAAAAGATCCCAATCAAGGAACAACCAGCCAGCAACAAGAGGTTAGCCCTTTGGTCTCTATGCCTGCCAACAAAGAATCTACACCCATCCTGGAAAAGCCCACAGACACCCCCACGGCCATCAACCAGCCCCTCCCTGATCTCTTCCTACCGGAGAAGGACTTTGAGGAGGACTCTATTCATAAGCTAGTAGCGGACAACCTGTATGCAATCCCCACCTGAGGGAGAGGCCGCCCCAGGAAAATTGACGCCAACGCAATAGAGACCGTCTCCAAGCCCTACGCCGCTCAAGTTCAGGAGGTATGTACTGGTTCTAACCCAAACGTGTCCAGCAACCTGCCGCCACTGAAAGGTGTGCAATTCTCTATGCCACTAGAGACTATTGAAGCCAACTTCCCTGAGATTGGCCAGAGTCTCTGCCAGTATTTTGATACCCCAGGACCACTGGGTATCCACTTATTAAACCTCCAATCTGAATCTTATACCAAATGTACTTATGCTGATATTTCTGTAAACAAGGTAAAAGTACGGGCCATTATAGATAGTGGGGCCCCCATCAATATAGTCTCCACCCGCCTGGTGAAAAGACTGGGTCTGGCTCCAGACGTGGCCTACTCCAAGGTCTATGGTACTGCAGGCATCCATACCACTACATTGGCTGGGGCATACAGTTCACTGCCAATGAGATTTGGGTTGATAGCGGTTTCTTCACCTGCTGTGGTCTTGCCCAGTCAGAACTATGATATACTGATTGGGACGGCATTTCTTTGCAAATACGGCGTTAAACTAGACATGGAAATAGACACCTTGACGCTTCTCAGTCAGAAAATCCCACTATATTACTCTAAGGAGAAGATGCCCCCAAAAGAAACCAAGAGTATCCACCTGGCATACAAGGACAGAGTGGTAGTGGTACCATACCATATCAAAGGGAAAAAGGGCAAGTGGCTGCCAATGCAAATAAAGGAACACAAGGTCATTCCACTACAGTCAAGGTCAACCTTCACGCTAAAGAGCGGCACCCAGATGGTCATCAACTCTGGGTTAACCCTAGACATACCTGAAGGGCTCTACGGGGAGATCCATCAGCCTTGGAGCTGCTCCTGCTTTGAACCATGTGTTGCCCCTGGAATCATCATTCCAGGACAATAGGAAATTCATGTTCTTTTGGCTAACCTACAGGAATTTGACCTGAAGATCAAGAAACACCAAGTAATTGCCTTTGTACACCTCCTCCCAGTAGTCAAATTAGATGAATTCCATTGCATTGGCAACTTCTCCAACATGGGGCTCCCAGACCAGGTCAAAGCCTCCGCCTATGCAACAACTCCCTTGGCTGACTTATCCTCCTTGCAAGAGGAAGAACGCAAAAGGGCCAGCAAGCTTTTCAAAAAATATTGCTGTATTTTTGCAGAAGATGATTTTGATCTAGGATGCGCTACAGATGTCACCCATCACATCAACACTGGCAATCAGAAGCCCATTTGCCTACGGCCTATCAGAAGGTCCAAAGCCAGAGAGGAGATAGTGAGCAAGGAGCTTTTAGATAGGGGTATGCTTGTACCATCCAAGAGCCCTTGGGCTTCTCCTATGCTTATAGTCAAGAAAAAGGACAGAAGCAACAGGGTTGTGATTGACTACCGCCGGCTCAACTTGATAACAAAGAAGGATTCATATCTGCTCCCACGGATCAATGACGCCCTAGACCGGTTAGGCGGAGCCAAGTACTTCTCTACTATGGATCTAATTTCTGGATATTGGCAAATTGAGTTACCACCTGAAGAACAGGAGAAGTGCGCAATAATAACCTCTCAAGGGTTATTCCAGCTAACCCGCATGCCCCAGGGACTGTGTAACGCCCCCGCCACCTTCTAACAAGCTATGGATTCAATTCTTGGGGACCTTAAGTTGTCCTGCGTTCTGGTATATTTGGATGATATTAAAATATTTTCCAGGACGTTCAATGATCATTTGGATCATCTAGAGGCCGTATTCAAAAGGCTGGCTGACGTCAATCTTAAGATAAAGCCTTGAAAATGCCAGTTCTTCAGAGACCAACTTGAATACCTTGGCTTTGTTGTAGACACAACAGGACTTTGCCCTCAACCTGCTAAGGTTTATGCCATCACGGATATGAAGCACCCAGAAAGCAAACACAATATACAGGTCTTTCTAGGGATGGTGAGCTACTACCAACAATTTATTCCCAACTTCTCTTGAACTGGCAAGCCACTGTTCAGCCTTCTCAAAAACGGGACTACCTTTGAATGGACAAGAGCGTGTCAGACTGCATTTGATTCTCTTAGAACCAGTCTTTCATAAAGCCCTGTCCTGATGTATCCAGACTTCAAAAAACCCTTCATTGTTCACACCAACACATTGTTGTCAGCACTGGGCGCAGTGTTATCCCAACAAGACAACCAAGGAGCCAAGCATCTTGTGGCCTACGCCAGCAGGTCTCTTAATGTCCATGAGCAAAACTACACTGTCACCAAAAGAGAATGTCTTGCTGTGATATACGCCTATAAGCAGTTTAGGGTATACCTGCATAGTGTACATTTCACCGTGGTAACCGACCATGCTAGCCTCAGTTGGCTCCAGAATCTCAGAGAGCCCAAAGGTTGCCTTGCCAGATGGGTGCTGAAACTCCAGGCCTTTGACTACAAAATAGTCTACCGCCCTGGAGCCAGCCACCAAAATACCAACTGCCTGTCTCACCTACCTACTGTGGCACTGGTATCCTCTCAAGCGGACAACATGTATGATAAGATGGTGAAGACCACCTTTGAAGATGAGCTGGAAGAAGTCCAGGCCATTCTAAGGGAGCTTAGAAAAAACTATTGGGTAGAGAACAATAAACTCTAAAAATATCACAAAGGTAAAAAGTACTTATTCTCTCTTCCGTCAGATAGGCCTGAAATCATACTCGCCGCCCACAAGGCAATAGGCCATGGGGGATTCAGGAAAACAGTTGCTCAGCTACAGCTTCACTACTGTTGGTAGTCCCTCCTGTTTGATGTCAAAGAGACCCTCTCCTGCTGCTCTGAATGTCAGAACAAGAAGCCATTTGTGGGCCGCCATCAGTACAAGAAAGTGGAACCAAAATTTGCTTGGCACACTGTAAGCATAGATGTCGTAGGACCACTCCCAATGTGCGTAGGACGCCTCCAATACATCATAGTGGCCATTGACCACTTGACCAAATGGGTCAAAGCCAAGCGGCTACAGCAAGTAAGCGCTGAGTCAACCGCCACTTTCATCTTAGAGTGTATCATCCATTGACATGGATATCCTCAATTCATTCTCACAGACAACAGCACCAATTTCACCGCCAATGTCATTCCCAAACTGAACAAGCTCATGGGAGTGAGGGGAGTCCTCTCCACTCCATATCATCCTGAGTCAAATGGTATGGTGAAGAGAGTGAATGGAACATTAGTCTCCATCCTGAGGAAATTAGCAGATACCCGTACCTCAGAATGGTACCTGTTCCTGCCTGCTGTGGTCTTTGCCTACAACATCTCCATCCACAGCACCACTAGGTTTTTGCTCTTCCAACTAGTATATGGACCCACCCTGCCATTCCACCAATCCTGTACTCTGCCATTGGCAATCCCAAAGATATGACTTATCAGCAGTACCTAACTAAGTTAGCTGAGACGCTGATCAAGCTTCAAGCTGAAGCCTTCTCAGAAACCTACCTGTCCAGAACAAAGGGCCAGATAGCCAATAATACAAAGCGCTGTCCTTTGATGGAATTCAAAGTGGGAAGCCAGGTTTCCTACCACAACAAGGTCGTGGGTCAATCCCATAAGTTGGATAGCTTATGGAAGGGTCCCTTTGAGGTTATAGAAAAAACCTCACAGGACGCATACACCATTAAGAATCTGGCAGATAGACAACTCATAAATTGAGTACATGCCAGATTCCTTAAACCATTTTTTACTATGCCTACTATTGGCAGCAACTAAACCTTATAAATTTTTACGGTGACTAAAAATAAGTATAGAAAAAAGGTGTTTATTAAAAAGAAGCTAAGGGTTGCCTTCTTGGTATTCTGAGTCCTCTTCATCTTCCTCATCCTGACCCTCATCAGACTCCTGAGTCAATGGGGCGGTATGCTCAACTACCTTAGCATTGGGCTGGGAAGCCTTGCGCTGTCTTCCCAAGCAGGTCACGCTCCGGATGAGAACAAAAGGGAAAGAACGCCCTCTTACAAAGAAGGTGGTAGCCACCTGCAACCACACTCTGCGCACCACAAGCGGCTGCTGCAAGTATTGCACTAGTGGAATAGGAATAGAGACTTATTGAGCATCCAGCCGCCAAAGCCTGGCATCCAAAGGGAAGCAACAAGAAAGGACCATGCAATCAAGCATGAAGTCAGAAATATACCAGTAGATAAGCGGCAAAGGAGCTTGAATACCACCTATCTTATTACGGTATTTTTCCCAGTGGGCCGCCATATTGTCAAAGGTCTCCATAGGCAAACGTAAGTCTGGAGTCAAGAGTAGATCCCCACACAAGGCCATTCCGCGCAGCGCCGTCTTCTTGTTGCTGCAATGAAGAACCTCCCAGGCCCTCCTGGTAGCCCGGCAAATGCAGCTATCCCGCGCATCAGAGTTTTCAATCCCCAAAGAACCGTATACCTCAGGGAATGGATCCAAAAGGAGGATCCAACTTTTAAGGACTTCAAGACCAAAGTCAAGGATAAACCCCAAGATTGGCATATCTACTGCACAGACAACCTCCGGGTCCGCTAAAAGGCCTGTCAACTCCTGAAAGAGATCTTGCTGAGAGGACAAGTTGTCTACGGCGTAGAACCTACTGGCAGTATTTGTGACTCTCTTCTTCAAGTCTAATCTGGGCTGCTTCTGGGTCACCACAAAAAGGAATAGAGGAATGATATCCTCCCCCCTTGAATAGCTCTCTGATAGAGAAGCCTTCCTCCCCCAGACAGAACTGATTAAACACAGATTGTTGTGTTCCCCCAAAGGCGTCATACTGATACCTGGCTGGACTTGCATCCACCTCTTGCCCCTCAGTTGCCTGGCTGAAGACCCAAGTAGCCTGCTTAGGCAACCACTCTTTGGCAGGCTCCTCAATAGGACGCTTTCCAGAGGAAGACACAGCAGTCCCCTCTGACTGTTGGCTGCCTTCTTGTGTCCCCAACGGGGAAGGGTCTTCTAACCCTGTTTACGCTGATTCTGAGTACCCATCTCAAAGTCCTCTGATTAACTCCTGTCTGGCCTTGAGAGGAAGGCTGTAGAACACCTTGCTCTTGTCTTCAGACATTTATGCAATGTATTGTCTAGCATCTGTCTTGCTAGTGTAGTTTGAAGTATTGTCCATATGCAAAGGCCTCTGGTCTAGAGGAGAATATATGGTCAAGTCTAGCCGGGGAAAATGTCAAGCTTCCAGAAAAATTGTAATAAACTTGACTATTATTCCCCTTTGTTGATTGGTTATACAGTCAATTGCCATGTAGCTGGATTGATTGTAAAAAGCATCAACTTATCTGTCCCTTAGTATTCGGCCAATTGATGGACTGATCATTACTCCAAAGATTGATCCTGATCTGAGACTAGGCCACATATTGGATTAGGCCAGGTCCACAATCACAAAAGCGTCTAGCAGCCAATAAGATGAAGTATTCAGGAACCTACTGGAAGAGGATCATGCCTAAAAATTTGCACCTACAGATGTTTTGAAGCCTATGACCAATATAGAAGGTTGTTAAAGTGAATAGTGCATGATGCAAAAACCCTAAGACAGGGAACTAAACTTGCACATGCATAAACTAGAAACAAGATGCCGCCAACACGCTGGTGAAGTAAGCTGAGGTCCGGTAATCAATTGTAGTCCCATGCCAACTGACATGGCTGCCTAGCTCTGGGGGCTGAAGCTAGCAGTCTGGGGAACAGATAGACTGGATAGCAAGAGTTAGATGTGCCAGATATCTATCTGGCAAGAGGGCTTATCCACCCTATATAAGGAGCTCTCCTGATTAGAGATTGAGCAGAAAAGAAATAATCACCCTTAGGATTCTAGATTAAGGATCTATAATCATTGTATCACTACTAGCCAACGCCTAGTAGTCAGTTGTATCCAGATAGAGCACGCTGCCATCTATCTGCAGAACTGTTTTCCTTCTCCTACGGCTTTAGGACTCTGCCAAGCCGTAGCATTATCCCAAGACCCAATTGGTAGCTACAGACTGTTGCCATATAGTCCCCTTTCAACATATATTACCAATGTCCTATAATAAAAACAATACCTCAGGAACCCAAAATCTTGACACACACTATAGTTAATACAAACTGATCCCGCATTTTTTTGAAGATTGAGAATTCCTGGATGATTTTGAGTTTACTGTTATGATTTGTTTGTTATTTTAATATATATATATATATATATATTAATATAGGGTCAAAATTTATATGTAAATATCACAGTTTTGGGGTGTATTGACCTTGGAGATTTGCGCAATATAGTTGGTACTAGCTGACCTCACATTTTTATTGTATATTTGGAATTATTAAAAGATTTTTAGTTTACCCATATGATTTTTATTGTTTTGAAAAGTTTTGGGCTTTTATTAATATTTCAAGTTATCCAGCGTGGTTTAGCCAGAAATTTGAGATAGGGTTTCTAGATGTCACCTTTCTAGATGGTGTTTTCTAGATAGAATTTTCTAGATGTTGTCTTTTTAGTTAGTTTATCCCGCCCAAATGTTTGGCAGCTGACCAGGTTAAGATCATTCTTATGGAGAAGACCCTTCTTGAAGTATCCAAGTTCAGATGTTAAAAATAGGTCCCCAAAAGTTACCATATTTGGGGACTTTATTGTTGGCAATTTTGTGGTCTGGGAACTGAGATGGCCAGTAGCCTAAATGAGACAGCAACTGAGGTCCCAGTTTTAGATAAAAAAAATAGTTTTTTATGAAACCCAATTTGGGATGCTCAGGGTTGCCCTGGGGACTGCTGGCTGTGCGTCCTGGTCTGGGTGGCTCTGGGGGTGAAATGCCTCTGGACGGGCTGCAGGTGGGTGCTAGAGTGTGGTTGGGTGTGCTGTGGCTGGCTATACAGCTTTTGTGTGTCTTGCAGAAGCCTGGCAGTTGGTTACACAGCCCACGCTTGGCTGGTGTCTGATGGGTGGGCGGTGGGACTCTGTGCTAGCGGTGTTTGGATTTAATAATACACTTTTAATCCAACTTCAAGCCTTTGAATTTTTTGGCAGTTTTACCAATAAGGGAAAACTGCTGCTCATATTATGTATACTTTGTCTTGTCTACTGTGGTAAGGATCATGTTTTGTTTAATGTAAGGAAAATTATGACAGTATATAAATAGTTGTCTAAATTTGGCAAAGGTTTGTGTTGAGTCAGAAGTTGGGTGGCTATTTGATCTGTTAGGAATATGGCTCACTGTGCCACTTGCTTTCAACATTTATATTAAACAATTGCATATGACCCCAGAGGTAGAGCTTTATATATCTGCAACTTATTAGATCCATGCCTTACTATCAACATCTAGAAGCCTCACATCCAAAGCAAGTTGAGAGCTGTACTGCCTTATATCACACACCAGGCTAAAGACCCCCAGCTACAGTTGTAAAACCTGCAGACCCATTTCCTTAAGCATTAATCTTTTAGTAGAACCTGAGCCTTCACAAGAAGTTACTTTATCAGAGCCTCTCTGTCAGAATTGTCAATTTTCTTCCCCTTGAAACCTGGGAATAAGGGCGGGATTTAAACCCTGGCTTTGATCCTCTGCAGGCCGCTATCACTAAGGACCAAAGGGCCAGTTGCCCGCGTTTTCCTGGGATTGAGAATCCTCAAGCTGAAGCCAAGCATAATTCCCTAGATGATAATATTAACTTTCAGAATATGCTCCATTAATGTTATTTTGATATGGCCTTCAAATAATGATAGCTGCAAAGATTTGACTGGTTTTGCTTTCAAGTTTGGGAATTCCTTGTTTTCTGTAAATGGGTCTGGGCCAATATTCACCCATTCTGGAATACCATACCTTCCCATGTCTGATCCTAGTATGACCTCACCCCAACGTGACCCCTTCAGCCACTCTGTCTTTCTAATGAGTGATCACCATCTCTTGTCTACTATTTAAGTAGAATCACATCTCCTAAAAAAGACAAGTTTATCCACATTTGTGTTGGCTTTAATAATCTTCAAATTTTTTCCTGTCTTTTTTGCCAAAATGACTTTCACATCTTGTATTCCAGGAAATTAAGGTATGTGCCCTTAATGTTGCCCTGAAGGCTAACCCAAGGCTAGCTTCAAACCTCAAATCTTTTATTATAAAGATTTTCTGCTGTGTCCTCCTGGATGTTGTCCTCAGGAGCCAAACACAACAAAATGGTGCTCACTACAGGAGCTGCAAGCCCCTTGGTTACCCCGTTCCCCCACGCATTCTCTGGTCATTCTCCTTTGTTTCTGAAGTAACCAAGCAACCTAAATTTTCTAGTCCTCCTCTAGAAGAAGACATTACCAATGCTCCTGCAAATCCTATGGTATTGGTTCTGTCTCCCAGGCCCTTTTGGGCCCCCCTTCCTGCTTTCTCTCTCAACTATGAGCAAGCTTGTGCTGCTGCCTGCTCCCTTCTTCATTCAGGCACAGTAGCCATGCACTCTATCCCTGGCCTCTGTCCCAAGTACACCTCCAAAGACTTGTACTCCTTCCTTTTGGACTTTGGTCTCCCCCGCGTTGATGGTGTTCATGGATACTATTGGCATGTTAGTTAACCAGTTCATCCAACCTGCCCTAGTTCACCACCAACTCGCCTTGGGATCCCAGAATCAACTGCTAGATGTGGTAGCCTCCACCGTCTCAAATAACCACACTCAAAATATGGCCTACCAATAATGATCACATAGTCTCTTTGCATATATTTCCAATAACCAGTGAGACTTGCTGGCCTTGCAGAAGTACTTACCTCCTCACTGAATTCCCTTTGTTCCTTGCTCCCTGGATACATCAAAGATTGACTATGCAAATTGGATGAGCATCAAGCAGTGTGGCGTGAACAAATCAAAGCCTTCCTGCAGAAGCATTGCCAGGATTTTGAGACTTTAGTTGTTGAACTTAACCAATTCCAATGACATGTTAATTTGCAACTTAAATTGGTTGGATCTCATGTTGATACTTGGGGCCGTCATCTGCAGCATCAATATGGTCTGGATAAGGCTGCTCTAGGCAACACTCTATATCAAGTACAAAATTATGTGGACAATTGGGTGGCCTCTATTGAGGTGACTCCTCCCGCTCCTCCTGTTGTGGTCCCCTCTTACTTTGAGGCCAAGGTATGGGAAGCAATAGCCAAGCTCAAGACTACCACTTGGCGTCAATCTTCTGTTCAAAACCCCCTCCAGTTGAATCTATGCCTGACCCTCAAATTGCTTTTCTCACTTATCAAGTAGCTACTTTATGAGGAGAAATTGAGTATTTAAGGCAACACCTCTCTAATTCCGAGGACTTGTCCTCTGAGTCTGAAGATGAAGAGGAAAGTGAAGCCTTTAATACTCACACTCATGACAATCATGGTTGCTGCCCTAGTTTAGAAGGTCAACCACAGGTCAACTGCGCTTGTGCGCTATATCAGCTTGCAGAAGTAACAAATGATGTAGCTGATAGGCAAGACACATTGGAAAGAGAGGTACAAAACCTCTCCTGCTTTACCAAAACTATTAATGGACAGGCCAGCCCCTTGGTTGCTCAGACCACTTCTCTGACCACTCACCTCAATGGGATTGCTGGCACTTTATTGGTGCAACAAATTGAGATTGACTAATTTGGAGATGCTGCTGCCAACGCTAGAGATATTAGTGGACAGAACAGCTCTACCTTAGATACCCTAGAGGAAAGCCTTCAACTCCTCTGGGCTAGACAGCCTGCTGCTAAATCCGAGTTTGAAGGCAATCCTCACATTAACGTCCTCAACCCAGGTGAAAACAGTCAGTCCTCCTCCTTGTCCATTGACCCAAATTACAAGCCAACCTTTGAACAGATATTCAATCCTGAAACCTCTACCATTGCCGTCTTTCTAAAAATTTACAAGACTGCAATGTGAAGGGATACCAATGAACTCAAAAAGGAACATATCCTCACCTGTCTCCATCCCACCTGTCAAGAAGTGGTAGCCCCCAAACTCCCCTCCATTGTCACTTGGGAGGACATGAAGCACCTCCTTATTGAGGAGTTTGGAGGAGATCTCAGCTTGGATGTCAAAAAGGATGCATTTATTCACATTTCCTTTAAGCCCAAGGAAACCCTGGCTGAGTTTGTGGACTGCTTCTACATTGAAGGCCAACAGTTAATCACCAGTCAACAGTTAACCCCCCGGGAAGCTTACACGGCTTATTCAAATGCTTTGAAAGTGAACCAGCTTCTATGCCTACACTTTAAGGTTCACAAGGCTTCACTTACTTCCATGAAGAGTATTAAGACGCTCTTGCAAGACATGCATTTGACCCATGGAGGTACAGTGGTACGTGAAAATAAAGCTAGTAATGCCGGGACTACTTTATACGCCGCGCATTATGATGCTGGGTGCAGGTGGACAGACTAAGAGGCAAGGTTGTCATAACTGTGGCCAAATAGGGCATCATTTGTGTACTTGCCCTAATCCCTGAGTGGAAGGTTGTGACCCCAAGGAACAGGCAGGAAAAGAAAGGTCAGCTTAGAGATGGAGATGCTCTCTGCTGACCAATCTCCCCCGTCTCCCCCTGATCCTCCTTCTGATGAGGAAGCTCCTTTTTCTCTGGTCCAACTATCCTTCACCTATTCCATGATCTCTCCAGTGATTCCAATCCTGAAGATTCTGATAGTAAAGATTCTGATAGTAAAGATTCTGATAGTTATGGCTACTCCATTCTGGCTGTTCCAGAAACTGTCTCTGTCCTGTACAAGCTCCGCTCTGGGAAGACCACCACCACTTCCCAAGCACCTTCAAGTGAAGCCAAAGCCATGGTGACTTGCCCTTAACTAGCTCAAGCCCATTGACCTCCCGTCTTGGTTAATTCTTCTGAGGAAGCAGCCAAGCTAGCCAAAGCTCTCTTCCAAATGTAACTGTATCTCTCCCACTGCAGACTGTGTATAAAGAGATTCCTGCCTTAAAGTACATGTTAGCTAAATGGGAGAAGGAGCTACAGTCTGCGCAAGATGTGCTGGTAGTCTTGCCCCTCTTTGGTAAAGATACAATTGGTGTAGAGGTATCAATCCAAAAGGTTAAAATCAAAGCCATCTTGGACACAAGTTCTCCAGTCAACATAGTATCTTCAAAAATAATGAAGAAACTTAAGCTGGCCCCTGACCTCAACTACACTCTGTTGTATGGCACAGCTGGCATGGCACAAATTTGGGCCATTGGTGCCTACTCTGCTCTACCCATGAGGTTTGGGAAACTCCTCATTGCTTCTCCTGCTGTAGTCCTTGAAAACAAAAGCTATGACCTCTTGGTTGGTACATAATTCCTTTGAGAGTATAACAGGATTGTGAACTTACAAGATGAATATCTTTTGCTCTTAGGCTATGAGGTCCCTTTGATTTTTGAGGAACCTCCTTGCCTCCCAGGGAAACGTCTTAAAACTTGCGTGCTTGAGTACCCTATGGGTATCTTCTCTCTCAAGTATAGGACTCACTC
The DNA here is from genome assembly GCA_014839935.2 of Entomophthora muscae. Lineage (NCBI taxonomy): Eukaryota > Fungi > Entomophthoromycota > Entomophthoromycetes > Entomophthorales > Entomophthoraceae > Entomophthora > Entomophthora muscae. The sequence goes on from QTSX02005854.1 coordinate 68,089, forward strand.
CTCTAACATGTGCACTCCTCCTCCTTCCTGCCCTGCAGAAGAAGGGGTACCTCTTCTTGCCCCAGCGGCTATCACCATTCCCCTGGGCTCTCAAGTGATGATTGCTTCCCAGATTTCTTACAAACTACCTGAAAAATTGTTCTTGGAACTCTACTCACCTGATTCCCTAAGCTGTAAGGAACCCTGCCTGTGTCCTGGGATTCTAGACCAAACCCACAAAGAGCCCGTACAATTACTGCTTGCCAACCTGACAGCCCTGCCATGCAGGTGACCCGAGGCCAGGTTGTAGGGCATGGTTGTATACTGGGAGCAGAACAAGTGGCCTCCCTCTACCCCTTCAGAACTTTAAGTGATTTCAATCTACCTGAAGATGATCCTCAAGTTCTCTTCTTGTTCACTGCTGCTGATTTCCCCCAATTGTCTCCCATCTAACAAAAAGACTTGTTGGACCTGCTCAATTGGTTTAGCAACATCTTTGCCTCTGGACCTACAGACTATGGCCTGGCTAAATAGGTCATCCATCAGATTGATACTGGGGATGCATCCCCTTTTTGTGCCAAACCATACCGCCATAGTAGGGTAGAGGATGCTCAGGTATCTAAGGAGCTTAAGCAGCTCTTAGACGCTGGGCTACTAGCTCCCTCTCAGAGCCCTTGGGCTTCCCCGCTACTGATCCTCAAGAAGAAGGATGAAGGATATCACATTGTAATGGACTATTGCTGCCTGAACTCTCTCACTAAGAAAGACTCATACCCCTTGCCCAGAATTGTTGATGCTATCAGACGGCTGGGTGGTTCCAAGTTTTTCTCAGCCATGGATCTAGTCTCTGGATAATGGCAAGTTTAATTATCTCCTGAGGATAGAGAAAAGGCTGCACTTATCACCTCAGAAGGCCTTTTTGAACCCACTTGTATGCCCCAGGGACTCTGCAATGCCCCTGCTACATTTTAACGGACTATGGACTCCATCCTACAAGACTTAAAGCTTTCTTGTGTTCTTGTGTACCTTGATGACATCACTGTATTCAGCGCTACCTTTACCAACCACTTAGAAAACCTCAAGACTGTCTTCATCAAGATCTGCAAGGCTGGCTTGAAACTCAAACCCTCCAAGTGCTCCTTCTTTAAAGAACAACTTGAGTTCTTAGGTCATGAGGTCACTCAAACAGGAATCCTCTCAAGAATAATAAGGTAGAAGCCATTGACAAGATGCTACCTCCCACAAATCTTTGAGAGGTCCTAGTATTCCTTGGTATGATGGGCTACTACTGACAGTTCATACCTGATTTTGCTAAACTAAGTGAACCCCTTATCTAACTGCTTTGCAATGTCCCCTTTGAGTGGACTGAAAGCCAGCAACAAGCATTTGAAGCGTTGAAGGCCAAGCTCAAAGAGGCTTCTATCTTAGTCTATCCTGATTATGATAAAGAGTTCATCTTGTATACAGATGCTAGTGGAGTAGCTGTGGGTGCCATTCTAGCCCAGCTTGACAACAAAGGCGTGGATTGACCTGTAGGCTACTCTTCACAGGTCCTCAAAAAACACAAAAAGAACTATAGTGTCACTTAAAAGGAATGTCTGGAGCTGCTGCATGCTGTAAAACAGTTCTGGAATTAAATCTATGGGACCCACTTCACGGTGGTCACAGATTACTCCTCCCTCAAATGGCTGCAATAACTAAAGGAACCTGAAGGTCAACTAGCACGTTGGGCTCTGTGCCTACAAGGGTACAATTTCACTGTGATACACCATCCTGGGGCCCAACATCAGAACACTGATGGCTTGTCAAGGATGCCAATACTAGCTATCCACCCTGCTGACACTGATCACCTATACAAATTCATAGGGTACCCTGATTTGTGGAACACTGAGCCAGAAGACATTTGCCTGGCGCTACAAACCCTATCCAAGGACACTGTAATTTGAGATAAGCAGCTCTTCAAAAAAAGTCAACAATGCCTATCTATCCTTAGTTTGCCCTAGCATGAGTATAGCCATTATTCTCCAAGCTCACATTGACACTGGGCATGGGGGTATAGCCAAAACCCATGACTGGCTATGCAAGAACTTCTACTGGGAGAACATATGCCTTCTGATCCCTGATGTTCTTGCCTCCGGTCATTTGTGTCAACTTCAACATCCTTGCCTGTCCCAACACCAATTCAAGCTCATCCGCCCTAAGCATGCTTTACACACTGTGAGTATTGATGCTGTTGGGCCTTTACCTTTGTCTAGATCTGGGGGTAAATTTATCTTAGTTGCCATAGACCATTTTAGCAAATGGGTTGAAGCCAGAGCTACAAAAGATATAACTGCCAAGACAACTGCTAATTTCTTGCTGCAAGATATCTTCTACCAACATGGCTGCCCTCAAGTCCTGCTTTCTGACAATGGCACTAATTTCATGCTTGCCTCATCACGTCTATTGTCAAAGCTATGGGTACTCACCAACTGTTCTCCGCGCCATATAACCCCTCAACCAATGGAACTGTCAAACAAGCAAACTCCACCCTGGTTTCCATAATGATAAAACTCACACTCTCTGAGGCTATTAATTAGGACATGTCCCTCCCTGATGCCCTCTTTGCTTACCAACTCAGTAGGCACCAGGTGACTGGCCAATCCTCTTTTGCCATGCTGTATGGACGTGAAGCTGCTACCCCCTCAATCTTGGGACCCCCTTTGGTCAAATTTGATACGTCTGCAAATCCTGAGGCCCATGTTAAAGACTTGACTAATTGGATCATCAACATCCAAGATACAGCCTATTCTACTGCTTATAAAGTTAAGGCTCTGGAGCTCTCCCCGTCTAATGCTGCTAGAGCCCCCCTCCCTGAGTATCAGATAGGCAACCTGGTTCTCTACTACCAGAATTTTACAGTTGTTAGAGCTTATAATCTGGATTCCCTCTGGGTTGGGCCCTTTGAAGTCACCTTTAAAAAGGTGTTGAGTATATTGTGAAATTGCTGTCCTCTGGACGTCCTTTTACCTGTGTTCACTCCAAATTTCTACGCAAATATCAACTCCCTGTGTCCAATCTTGAGGGAGGAGATGTCAGAAATTGCGCCATTAATGCTATTTTGATATGACCTTCAAATAATGATAGCTGCATAGATTTGACTGGTTTTGCTTTTGAGCTTGGGAATTCCTTGTTTTCTGTAAATGGGTCTGGGTCAATATACACTCATTCTGGAATACCATACCTTCTCATGTCTGATCCTAGTATGACCTCACCCCAATGTGACCCCTTCAACCACTCTGTCTTTCTAATGAGTGATCACTGTCCCTTGTCTACTATTTAAGTAGAATCACATCTCCTAAAAAAAGACAAGTTTATCCACATTTGTGTTGGCTTTAATAATCTTCAAGCTTTTTCCTGTCCTTTTTGCCAAAAGGACTTTCACATCTTGTATTCCAGGAAATTAAGGTATGTGCCCTTAATTTTTCCCTGAAGGCTAACCCAAGTCTAGCTTCAAACCTCAAATCTTTTGTTATAAATATTTCCTGCTGTGTTCTCCTGGATGTCGTCCCCAGGAGCCAAACAAAAGATTAGCCAAACCTTAAAAACTACAGCACCCAATAGAAAATCAGATGAATTGCCTAATGGAGGCAAAGAAATTCCTACCATTAGCTTCATGAGTTTTAAGTCTACACAAGTGGCCAATCCAGATTCATCACCTGAGGAAAACGCAAGCATGAAGCCCGCTCCCATGACCATGGCTCAAGAACAGAATAATTGAGCAACTTTTCCAGAGACTTCAATCAATAAGCAAATGCCCTACAGCATTGCCATTTGCAGCACCTGAACCCAGGCGTCCTGGCCACCTGACCTCATATTTCCCAATTCTATGATAAACCCCACAAGGAAAATGTAAAGTTTAGTGGCAGGATACTATATAGACCCTGCGCTAAGACTTTATTGCCATTTTTAATAATAAAGCTTATGAGATATTGGTTTTCCCAATTATTGCCCTTGTTTTTCTTTGAAATTTACCAGCTCAGCACTAGATCTCCTGGACAGCCTGCCCCTTTGCCCACAGTTTACTGTCCTCCAGGTGCCTCATTTGGACCCATTCACTTTACAAAGTACCTGTGAAGCCAGAATAAAAAGAGTATACCCTTGAGAATATCCTGTAACAAGACCTCCTGGCCCATTTAATATCAGCAGTCAGACTTAATAGACAATGTCCTTGGTACGTATATGACCCCCAACTATTCTGAGATAAATAAACCCCCTGTTTGTGTACCAGTTGTATATAGAACTGCCAGTGACCCCAAAACTGATGTCTTCATCTTCACCCAACCTTTCCCTGGACCATACCAATAAATTTTTGGTATTGTGTACATCACTTTTACTGGGATTATTGACGCTATAATTCTGGCCTCCAGCCTGTGGTCCTGGGTTAGAAAGTCAATGTCCTACCTTATTAAGTTAGCCCCAATCTTGTGATGTGCCCTGCCTGCAAAACCTGCGGCCTGTGTGTTCCCAGATAAAGACAGGCCAACCTGTCACAGCCCATATCACAATCTAGCTGAACTCCCACAGGGGAGGCAGGCCAGGCCTGAAAAGTCATGTACACAGTTGGCACATTATTGACTATATAATTCACAGCAGTGGCTAGGGGATGCTAACTTATGATATGAGTCACAGCCTGATTGGTCAGCCCCAATACAGTAATGTAGACAAACCCCAACGTACTTAAGTCTTGGGCAGGAGGCAAGTTGGGCAAGGGGGAAAAGGAGGGGATCTCCTTCATGATAGTTGGAATTGGGCCTCTAGAGTGGCCAGGAGGAAGATTCAGGTGGTGAGGGTGGAAGAACTCCAAGCCAACAGCACAAGATGGCGTAATAAGATGTACAGAAGTAGAGCCAGGAGGAAAAGGATAGGCACAGGTGTATTGTGTAGTAGATTCACAAAGAAATGCAAACAGAATGATTATATTGGTGCAAAAATAGATCATTCTTGCATAAAAATAATGGGTTCTGAGCATAAAGTTGTTTATTTTAAGATGTCAACAGTGAGGAAGGCTTCTTCTCCTCACTACTTATAATTATTGAGGAATACTTAGCCTTTTGTGCCACCAGAGGCCTGGTAGCATCATTTTCAGTGATAATTGCAAAATGGCTTGGGAATTGTGCAGTGGGACCTGGGGAGGGAAGGGCTTTGGCTGTTTCTTCATTGTCATGGGATTGGCTGCAGCATGCCAAGGTGTTGTAGCTATTATTAGAACTTGCAAGAAATTGAGCGCCCAATCAAGAAATTGAACAATTGCTTTCCCAATTTACTATTTCCTGATAGCAAAAGGACCCAATTCCGTGTTTAATTTTAGCGCCAGGGTTTTTCAGCAATGAGCCTTACAAACTCCTGGCCATTTGTGGTAAGAAAGAGGGTTTTCCTTCTAGGAAGGCAGTTGGCAATGCTTTCCACATTGTTAGTTGTTTTATCTAAAGGCAGGCTAGCTGATTTTCTAGGGCATCTTGGGCCCTGACACAGCTGCCCAAGGTTGGCTCCCTGACACTCTCCTCCTTGTTGGCATCATACCTGTACAGCTCAAGTTTTACTTTTGCTCACTTCTCTCTGCCTAGTTTCTGCATCCCACATCACTATTATTTAATGATTGTGGCTGATACCCCTGTGGCTTGGACCTTATTTCTGCAGGGCCCACACTGTTATTGCAGTAAGTCTGGCCTTTATCAAGCCACCCAAGTGCAACTTGCTGTCCAAATGATTCCCTGTATGAGAAAACTGCACCCCTAGGTCACACTGCTAGATTTTATCATCAGTCTTACCCTGCTGGGTTCTGCAACTTTCAAGCATACCCAGGACCCTCAGTGGCTGTAAGGTCTTGTAGTTTGGGGAAGGTAGTTATAGACTAAAGCTTTAATACTGTTGATATTTATGTTGGTCAAATATAAAAAAGGTAGGTAAAGTTTGTAGTAACAACTGGACCAGGACTCCTAGAAGCTTATAAGATGTAAAATAAGGACTGAGGCTGTTGATTAATCCTAAGAAAATAAAATAGAACCCAGTCTTAATGACTGAGGATTTGGTCAAAAAGTCAATTTCTAAGTCAGGGAATTACTCACCACTAGTTGGAGAGTTAAAACTATCAATAATCAGATTGTGTGTATTATTATAGAAACTACCTAACTGGTGAAATAGAAAGTCAAAAGGAATCATAAGATCAAAGAAGGAAAAGAAATAATTTAACTAAATTAAAAAGAAAACACAAGCCACAAAACCTAACAAGTACCTTTTTTGAGGTGCAAGTCAAACAATCTCAACTTACTGTTGAGATTGGAAAATCAAGCCTTTTATTTACTTGGTATTTGAGGTGCAGAATTGAGGTGAGAAACTTTAACCAAAATTGGTTATAAAAAATGATGGAAGAAAACAACTGCAGAAACACATGTTTCTTATGGTTTAAACTTAAAAAGTTAGAACCCGGCGTAAAGGAGACAACGGAAGGGCATTGGTGCTTGGCAGGAGGTTAGAGCAAGAGAAAAATCAGAAGAGCGGGAAAAACCTGGTCCAAGGATGCTGGCGTAAGCAGGAAAGCAAGAAAAAGGTATTTGGGGTTCAGATTGAATTATTATTACTAACAACTTAGATCTGCGGTTCAAAGCTTGGCCAGAACAAAAACAAGGTAAGCTTTGAACTTAATAATAACTGTAAAGAATAGAAAGAATGTTGCCAATCAAGGGAGAATCAAAATAAGGAATCTTTCTGAAAAAATGAGCCAATCATAACCCAATTCTTCAAAAGTAAAGTAATGGAGTCCAAGGAAAAATCTAGCAGCAAAAATAGAAAGGAGAATCCTGACAGTGGCTGGAGGCCCCTAGGAACCTTCCTGGGCTGAAGCATCTTGATGGATGTTGGAACAAAATTTGGAAGGATTTTTGAATCAAGATATAGTTGCTGGTTGTTGGGGGTAGGGATGGTTGCTTTGAACAGATTACCCTGCTGGGGTTTCAGCACCAGTACTGAATAAAATGATGGGTTGTATCAGGTAAGAGCTTCATATATTGTGTTGTATTAACCAAAAATTTAGCAGGTTGTGGTGCAGTGATATGACAGTACTAGGATGTTGGGACAGGGGTTCCCCTAGTGCAGTAGATTGGATTGATGAGTAGCAAGATCTAGGGAAAGTTGTGCTGCCTGTCTGTATATACAGCTCCATCCAGCTTAAAGAGAGCTCCTTGTTTGACTCATCTGAAGCTCAACAGCCATGAACCTTCCTGGTTTGTGGAGAAGGCAGACAATTAGTGGCTGATAAGCTGCTAAGAATAAAGGTGCATTAAGAAAATCTAGTCAGCACTGCTTGCATCACAAAGAATTACCTTTTGGATTGTATGAGGCTCCCCTTGGGCAAGAGTGTGGACACACCCCACAAAAATTCAGAAGCATCCCTGAAAGCAGGGAGAGCTTTCACAGAAATTAAGCCACTAGTAACAGTCCCTATAGCAGGGCACAGGGTAGGAATCTGAAAACACACAGCTAACCAACACCCATATTAAACTGGACCATCAGCAGCTGTCCCCTAATTAGTAGAACTGCCACATAACTGCAAAGCAGGAAAACTGAATTCAAATCAGAAATCAAATACAGCACAGCCTTTCTGAGTTTCCACCCTACCCTGCCATCCATCTGCGCTCAGCCTAGAAATCCCAGCCCACCACTCCTTCTGGGACCAGCACCCTAGGGCTGCTGCTACTTTGAGACAACCACAATTGGGACCCAAGGGGTAAATTTTTGTACACCAGGACGCTCTGAATACCAGTAAGAATATCAGCCCAGTAAATTCAACCTTAGTAGACCCCAAGCTGAACAATCAAGGTCAAGATCTGTGTCAGGGAGCCAACCTGTAGTGGAATTGAGCTGGTTGGCAGGTAGGCGCTCCACTGTCATGGGGGGAGTGCCAACCACAGGATAGGTGCTAACTTCAAAATGTAGGAGAACAATTTGCCTAATAGGGCCCAAGGTCTGTTGGCAGGTACTGTGACAGAAATAACTGGATAATATGATGCCGTTTCTAAATGATGGGGAATAACCACCCAAATCCACATAGAATTGATGATTAACCACCAACGCGGCTTCAGATATTTTTTGTGAATTTTCCAATTGTAACTCCAGGATTAAGTAGAACAATCAATCCTAACCAGAGTAAACCAAGATAAATGACCTGGGAAAGCATCAATGCATCTTCAGCGTAGAATTCTGGGTATTGAGAAGTGACCCAATTTTCATCTTCAGGAATGGAGGGAGGAGCTACAAAATTGGCTGGCATGGAATTAACATTTTGTGGCGCTGGCAACAAAGTTCCTGATGCTGGGCCCCATATTCCTGAAATGATTTGGTTCAGAATCAGATTGTACGGGATATACTGCAACAACCCAATCACAGGATGCATTTTTAAAATTTAAAGTTTAAAATTAGAACTTGGGATAATTGATTTTTATTGAGTAAATTTAGGAGGACTCAACTCTTAGAGTTGAAACAGGGAAAATTATTCAATATATATCAGAAAAATTGACTAAGCAATACCACCTGAGTCTTATCTCCTATCCCTTTGGCATCTTAAAGTAAGTATCTAGTCCAGGTTGCAAAGAACCCTTGTGTGACCAGTTTCTGACAACCATGCTGATTAATGAGCTTATATCAGATGACCCTCATATTACGTTGATTTATCAACGTCAGTTTACAAGGGGGAGCTGGTTTCAGTTGGCATACTGGAGCAGCTGTGACCCATTTTCAATTGACTGTTTGGTTTAAATCTGTTAATTTGGTCAATTTTGATACAGGTTTCCCGGCCTTCTGTGCCTTCTGTGCCTTCTTACTTGGATGGACAATACCCGGCATTATGGAACTTACCGTGACAGGTACTATAGCATTAACAATGCCAGTAAGTGTAATATAGAGGACACCAAACAACTGGGTAGAGATTTTATCAGCAGTGGTATCATGTTCTTGCAGGCAACTGGGTCAGAGGGTCACTGGTGGTGTCATGTGTAAGTAGTAGGCTGGCTTGGGAGAAAACTCAGAGGGATATGCTGGGCTGCGGGGAATTTCTGAAAGTTGGTGTAATTCATCAGGCTTGGTGTCTGCTTCTGGTAAATGGTAGTCCAGCAGGACGGGGTCAGAGTAAGTGTTCTGTGGATTTAAAAGTGCTAAGAGTAAGTATGGGATAACTTGGGAGAAGCAAATGTTCATAACACTTTTATTGTGAGAATGACAATGAACAACTTTCTGCCAACTCCAGGGTATAAGTATGCTCATCTGCCATGAAAAAACATTTGCTGCTTCCTTTGGGCTGGGTGCTGAAATCTACCTGGCCTTGGGAAATCTTGGTGGCATCAACTGGTGGTGATGTGTTATTGACTAATATTGGATAAAGAATTTTGGTTTTCAATTTAGTATTGGGGGATTGTTCATCATCCTGCGGCCCGCTGGGCTACAGAGGCAGGTGTTGGCTTTGGATCCAATTTTGTGACACTTCATTGGCAGAGTGCTGGCAGCCTGTAGGGAAACTCTCTAATTTTGGGAAGCTAATTGCTAGGTCAAGTGGGTCCCTGTCTAGACACAATTTTCAAGTGGTCAATGCTTTATTAGCCAGTATCAATGGTTTCTCCAATATTGAGTCAGTTCCTGGCTTGAGTCTACTGATCCGTGGGCTGGTAGTTCCTGGTTTGGATCCCATGACCTGCAGATTGGCAGTTACTAGGAATTTGGGTTTTGAACCTGGGGTGGGATACTGTCCCTTTGTTGATCAGTGTTGATTCTAAATTAGGACTAAATTTTGAGTTGCACAGGCAGGACACTGTCCCTTTGATGGTCAGTAGGCAAATGTCACTTGTGACAATCTACTACCTCTGCCATTATTGAAGCACCTAGGGGAGCGTCTGATCTGACGTGCCACCAAAATGCTTTTGTGGAGCTTGAAAAGTGGCTCCCAGGAGCCCTCTAGATTGATGGGTAGCTCTATTTAGCAGTTCACTCCTGGCTTCCTCTCCTAGAGCAAGACTATAGTAAGCCAAGACTTGGGATGATGAGTTATGCTATCTTTGAGAGGAAATCTCCTTGGTAAACTTGTACCTTGAATCAGGCAGCCCCCTTACATCCTAGCAGGCATGACGCTAACAACCAAGTACCAGATCTCCCCTCCTGGGATAGTTGATGAACTATCCCACTCCTTGGCTGCTCTCACTGTGTGCCTTGGGATATAAGGGGCGCAACAATTTTTGGACTGTCTGGGCCCATGCCAGACAGCGCTGGGGATGTATACCTCCAGGAGCTGTCATGAATAGACTCATCTTTGGTCTATGCTTGGTCCCCTCTGGTATCCTCTGGGTCCATTAAGGCCTGAGCGGTGTACACCTTGGTTCACTATACCCTGGCATGCTTTGGAAGCTTCAATGTCCATGCTGAAACCTTCAGATATCTCATGACTGTCTACCCAACTGTGATTACCTGTAAAAGCTTTCAGATATCTCACCCACTTTCAAGTATGGCCAGAGTGTACCTTCCCCTCTTGGATATGGCATATATCTTGTCCTGGGTTAGCTGATAGCTCTGGACCTGCTATGCATCAATGGCTATTCAGAACAGTCAGCCTATATCTATACTGGTAGATAGCTACTCTTTTTTGGCCTGAGCATACTGCAGGCTTTGTACCCTGGTCTCTGTTGGATTGGCAGGTATTGGTTGCGTTTCTGGGAGGTTAAGGATGGATAAGCCTGGGGGCAACAGCACCCATGTCAACAATAATAATGACAACAGCGCCCATGTTGAGACTTTGTTAACATGGTCACTGTTGACTCAAAACTCTAAATCTCCTATGTTTTTTGCTAGTAACACTAGCTTAATTCTTTTTTTTAAAGTGTTCAGGGGTGCAAACCCAGAAAGCACTACAAAATTGTGGCCATCTTGTGTCAGGAATATTCCTGACAACACCTTGTGTCAAAAAAATATTTTAAGTACAATTGGGATCAAAGGGCAAAATAAAAATTGCAGCAGTTCCCCCTGATTGGGGAAACTGCCGCAAAACTGCCGGCATGGAAAAAAGAAACTAAAAAATTAATTTTTGTTGAGAACAGTATTTATACCCCAACCGCAAACTGTGCGGCCAGCCGCCTGCAGGCTAGCCAGCAGGGGGCGGCACCCCCCCCCCCACAGTGGGACTGTCCACCCCCGCCAAATGGGGGAAATTGCCAAAACGGGAAACCAAAAAAGGCAATTTCCCTAAACCCAAAAATGGGGGGAACTGCTGCCCAAATTTGGAATCTACCAAATTTGGAGGGGGTTGACAAGATGTCCAGCATGACAATTAATGTATCAACTGCAAAAGTTGAATATTAGTGCATGAAAGTGCCTAAAGAAGCTCTAAAGTCATACAATGCCAAGAAGAACAATCCACTGCCTGCCAACCCATTCCCATTCCACTCCCAAAAGGATTTCCAGACAGCCCCAAGTGTTTGGGGCTCCTGGTTCAATGCTTTGCACTGTTCATGCCCCACAAGGATGATAGTATATAATAAAGCCAAATCACTTGATGATAGTTTGTGCTATCATTGAGTGAAATTACCCCTCAATAGTATCACATAAATCAATCAGAACTTTACCCTACAAGAAAGTTAAAGACACTAAGCTTTGTCTGCCCTTTCCCAGGATCAGAAGATGAACAATCTAATCTTCTCAGCTGTTCTCACAGCCTGCCTAGGGATTAGGGGCCACCAATACAATCACTAGCATGGGCCATTCAATTGACCACCTGGCAAGTACATCTACAAGAAGCCAGTGCAGCTAAATTCCTCCAAGCAGTACTCCTGGCCCACGCTGGTATCTCCCCACTCCACCCAGTCTGTAGCTATATACATCTGTATATACTACGTACTCACATATTTTGATGGTAATTTTGGACATTATAGCGTACACGCCAAGGTCTTCAGATGGATGATGACGGTCTATCCCATTGTGACAGCGCTCATAGGTTTCCAAGTTGCCAAATTAGTACCTTATTTTGCTAAAATACTCCCCCAATTGTTGGGTCTTTACATCTTGATACAATTTAATTTTAAACTTAATAAAAAACTTGATTTAACCAGATTTTTCCTTTACTTTTACTAATAAAAATTAGTTTATTTCTTTATTTGTTTTCACAACGTAAAAGTGTCAATGTTGACACTTTTTAAGCCAAACTTATTTTTAATACTAAAACTAAAACATCTACAGTAAAAAAAATTAAATGTAAATTTAAAAATATTTTTTTATTAAATTAATATATTAAAAAAGACATTGTGCCTACAGCTGATTGTTGAAAAGCTCATGTTATAAATATATATGTGGCATATATTCCGGCTTTAATATATTAAGTGGATTGGTGGCTAACAGGGATCTAATAATTTAAGCGGAGTTACTATGTAAGTTACTATAGAATTTATTATTAAAAATAATTTTGACACTCAGAAATGTTGTTTATTTGCTTGTGATCATCTGCTGGGTGGAGTTAAGCAAATTAGAGTGGTGCAATTAAGCTTAAATTAATATGTCACCACATATAAAGAATGTCGTAAGTGACGTTGTTGACACTTTACCCTTTTCATTACTGAAAAAACCTTATTGACTTTTTACATAGGCGCTATGGTAAAAAATTATATTATCACTACCCAAGCATAATATTTCATAAAGAAATAAAAAACTCTGATAATTTTTTATTTTCATATGTTTTTTATTTTTATATGTGAACAAAAACACACATAAAACGGTTAATTTTTGCTAGCCTGCGTAAATTTAATTAAGTGTTATATGTTTTTTTATAGTAAATTTTCAAAAAAATGTCAACAGTGACAATGTTGTCAAAAATAATGTCTACAATTTTTGTAATCAACAGTGAGAATTCAGCTTTTTTTTACTAATTTTCACTCATAATGTTGACACTTTTTATTTCTTGCATATAGAACTTTATGTTTTACATAATAAAATCATCTGATTTTTTGATATGTTGTATTTTTAACTTTTCTTTTTCATATTTTCTAATTTTAAAATAAAATCCATTTATAAAGCTAATACTTTTACATATTTCTCCTAACTTTTAACTTGTTATTTATAGCTTTAATAAAATAAAAACTATACAAGTATTTTTTACCTTTTAAATGCCAATAAAGCCATATAAAGTTTAATTTTTATATATTATGTTTTTTAAGTTTTTTGTTTGTTTTTAAATACATTGCTTTATTTTAAACCATTTTACTTATTATTTTAGGACAAGAACACCTCTAAGCAGCACAAAGGAACCAAGCGTCCTGCTAAGTCCACCAAAGCCATCAAGAAGAAGCCTGTCTTGTCAAAGAAGGCCACTCCCAAGCCCTCCCCTGAGCAGAGCCCCGCTCACTCCACTGGGGGAGAGGAAACTGATGGTTCAGTTACTGACCACAGTTTCTACAACTTGGCTTCAGACAAGGAGCCAACCAAGAAGTGGTGCCAGGCCAAAAAGACCCAACCCAAGGATAAGTCTCCTGCACATGAGGAGCACCAAGATAAGCCCCCTTCTGCTTCCCCCTCACCACCAAACTCTCCCCCCTTCAAGTTCATCTGGGGATGATACAAAGCCCTGCCCCAATTACTTCCCTGGCTTCCGCCATGCTCCTGCTGGCCCATGGGACCCTCTGTTGGCCCACAATATCTGCAATGTTGACAGGAAGTTTAAGGTTCCTTCTTCCCTACCAAAGTTTTTTCACATCATGAATTTCAAAGGTGGGCCAGCCATGGTGGCCAACAGCTACATCTTCTCATGCAATAATGCCAACCGGGGCTTCAAGAGCCAGCACTATACCTGTGAGAACCGCTCCTGCCCAGTGCGGCTCAATACTGAGCGCTGGGACTTGGTACAGACAATTAAGGGTGAGCATACCTGCATCATGCCCAGCACAACCATTGCCTGCCTTCTCAAATGATATCTGGTGCATTCATGCCCACCTCAAAGGACCTTTCCCCAACCCAGCTGGTCATGCTTGCGTGCAAGTACCTCTCTCCCACCAACCTCAAGAGGGTGCCAACCCACACCCAGTTGGTCAAGTTTGTGAGTGATAGGCGCCAAGCCTCAAATCCCCTGGCTAAGAGTGCCACCACAATTGAAGACCTGGTCCTTTCTGATGCCCTCAATAAAACCAAGTATGAAGAGATGTTCCGCTCCATGACAATGGGCAAGAAGTGGAGGATAGGATCATTGCCTACTCCACAACTCAAAACCTGGAGCAGCTCAATACTGCTACCACCTGGCTGTGTGATGGCACATTTGCTACTTGTCCCTCTTTCTTCAAGCAGCTTTGGGTCCTGTATGGGCAGTTCAATGATCAGGTTATCCCTCTTGTGTTCTTCCTCCTGCCTGGTGCCAAGACAGAAGTCTATACCAGAGCATTTAAAATTGTCCGGGATGATTTGAGCTCCCTTTCCACTAACCAGCTCCCCCCTCCCACCCACGCCACCAGAGCAAACCCTTTCTCTGCTGAGAAGGATGAGTTGGCCCTATCTACAGAGCAGCTAGCTCATGCGCGCTCACTTGGGCCAAAGGTTATCATTATGGACTTTGAGCAAGCTCAGTTCAGAGCCTTCAAGGCCACCTTCAATGGAGAAGTACAGGGCTGCTTCTTCTATTTTAGGCAGGCCCTCATCATACACTTCAAGAGCAAGAAGGAGCTTTTTGAGAAGTATCTTAATGATGGTAAGGGGAAGTGCCGCTTTGCCTTGACTCAGTTTGCTGCCTTGGCTTTTGTGCGCCTGGAGCATACTAGGCTTGGCTTTGAGGCCCTCCTGGAGGATGCTTATATCAAGAAGCACTCCACCATCTTCAAGGGCTACCTTGATTACTTTGAGCGCCAATGGGTGGGCAAGAAGGTGACTACCTGGAGAGAAAAGAGCGGGGCCACTGCCCTTTGGAATTGCCAGGGTGCCTGCCTCAAGGGGGAGATGAAGCCCACCTCCAGCCTGGAAGTGTGGCACAAGCACCTGAAGGTGAAGTTTGGGTCAACTCCCAAATACAACAAGTTCTTCCAGAAGCTACAGGAGGAGCAGGCCCAGACTGCTTCCAAGTTTTGCAACCTGGCCAACCGGGTGGCCCCCAAGAAGAGGAAGTCTAAGGAGCAGGACTACCAGGAGGAAGTCCAGAAGGTGGTCAAGAAGAAGTACAAGGTGGCAGAGATCAAGAAGTACCTAGAAGATGTTGCCACTGCTCTTGCTGGTGGCTTTAATTAGCTTAATAAACCTTGCTTTGCCTGTATATTTTTTACTTTTAAACTTTTAATTTTTTAATTTATTTATAGTGTACTGATCTTTTTAGGTATAAATGGTAAGTTTCAGATACAGCTTCAATGTGGTTTAGTAAGAAATATCTTATATTTTGTTAATTTATCTTTCAGGCATGAGATTTTTTCAGTTGTGCTTATATAAGGTATAACAAATTTAGATTAGACTTTTCTTATCGTTTGTAGTTATTATGATATATAAAATATCTTTATTTTTGGTCCATTGGAATTTTAATTTTTATGGGAATAAAAAACAATTTTATAATAAAGAGTGTAATTTACATAGTAAATTGGAAAATACTTGCTTATATCCCCTTATTCTTATTACTTATAGCAATTTTTATTAAATTAAACTCTTGGGTCATTTTAGTATAATAATGTATTTAAAAATATATTTTTTATATTAAGAATGTTCAGGGTAAAGTGTGCCTTTATTTAAAAAAGTGTCGACATCCAGGAGACAACATTATGTAAAACCTGGTCATCACTTTACTATAGTGTCAACATGGGCGCTGTTGCTGCAGTGAGCTGGGATAATGGTTTCATTATAGAAGGCCAAGCCATTTAAGAAAACTGTCCTTGCTGTGCATTGTTGCTGGTTATTTTGGAGGGTGCTCATTGTTGGAAGGCTTCTTGTGTGAAATTGTAGACTGCAATCTTGTTTTTAAAGTGGTGTGAGAAATCTAATGCTAATACCAATACCACAGATATACTTCAGCCAACACTGTAGGGGAAAGGAGATAATGATATTATTTATTTATGACTGGGTTTGTATTCCTTTAAAAGGGACAGCTAAACTTTGGGATTGGATTGGAGAATAGACTATGTGAGGGTGGCCTAAAGTGTTGGCTATCTAGCTGATTGGAATGATTAGATTAGGACTGAATTGCCCAGTGTTGCAGAAGGGATAATGATAGTGCAGGCTGATTGTCATAATGGCATGTTATAAACCAATATATGACTCTGAAGTTCTGTCACAATGATATCCTCTCCAGCAGATAGTTTGTAAAGTATAATGGTACTTTCATGTATAAAATTACTAAAGCATATGGTTCTGAGAATGTAGCTAATGAAATCATAAATCCAAAGGGTATAATTATTTAGTGAAACAGGGCTAAGCTTGGGAAGTAGTAGCTCTTCTGTTGAGGCGAGCAGGCCTGGTGGAGGACTGAGAGAAGGATTGCGAGTGTGGTTTTTTCCCAGAGTAATTTGGAAACTGCTTACATTTTGAAATCGCTGGTGCAGGCGTCCCTGTGGGGGCTGGAGGGCCCGAGGGGACTGGTAATGGAGCACCTTCTTGAGCAACTGTGCGGGAATGGGCAACAAAGCGATGGGGAGAGCATTGACAAACAACAAGCCCTGCTGATTGGGAAGCTTGCGTAGGGGAAACGGTAGCACATACCAAGCTATTAATGTCGGCAGGCAAAATGGCAACCCGGGGAAGGTACATGCGCATCATCAGCACAGCTACCTTTTGGGCAAAATCATCTCCGTCTCCAACGATCACCAAGCATTTCCATTTGCGGAGGCTTAGCTGCTGAACAAATGGCGCCAGGAGTTCTTCAAAGTATGGGTGATGCTCAGATGGGAATTCAAGATGCAATGACTGGGCATGGTGTCCACGCAAGTAGTCTTCATAATCACGTACATCGATAACAAGCATCTGAGTCCGCCAGCGATGAAAATCCTCCAGGGATAACCACGGGGTACATGAAAGCTCGCCTTGGCTTTTCCAAGCCGCTGTCTCGGATTGAGGTTCATCATCTTGGGGAGGGTAGCCTATTTCCATGGCAGCAACAGCAGACTCTGGGGTGGCATAATAGAAGCGAAATGCAGTAGCCAGGCATAGTTCCATGTCCAGATCCGGAAAACATCCTGAAAACAGGGTAATGCACTGGTCAAAGCCAGAGCTTAGTAGCTTATCTCTAAAGAGGTGAGTAATTGCCACTGCCACAAAAAGCGGCAAAGCAGATGGACCAGCCAGAAAACGGTCCCAAAGAAGATAGATCTTGTCTAGCGAAAGCACATGCGTGAAAAGAGTGAGGAACCAAGGGATGGCGTAGAGCTGCGGGTGAAATCCCAGGCGGTGGGTGTAAATAGCAAGCTGGGGGTCGTGGTATGCCATGATTTGCTGGAATGCCTGGAGTCGATCTTGCAATGCAGTGGAGTTATCGGTTGTGAAGAACTGAGAGAGAAAAGAGGGAATCATCCTCTGAAGGCATGCAAATGCTAGCGCCTCATCGCCAAAACTTAATGCAAGAAATGGTGCACACAGCGAGTCCAAGCCTTGCCAATAAACTAAGCCCTCGTTGGTAATAACCCAGGCTTTTAGAACTGCGCGCAGTCGAGAGTGGCCAAGGGATGAAGCCAATAGGGGATGGTACTGATGACATCGAGGAACATCCACTTCAATCTGCCGATCGGCTTGCGTTACGCTGGAGAGTTCAATACCAGAGTAGGCACGACGATAATCACCCTGCACGCCCAGCAGCCCAGCCCAAACTTCTCCGCGAAGAGATGGGGGGATATCCCAGCGCGCGTGATGATAAAGCTCATCCCGAGACGCAGGCAACTGGGAGAGTAGCCGACGGAACAGTCTAAGACGGTGGCATTGATACTCAAAGTCAGTCTCCCTGCGATAAATTATACATGGCCCATCCTCATCTGCCACTGCAGCTGGCGCCCTATAAACTAGACTAGGACAGTCCTTACTGTCAACCGAAGGAGTGCTCTTGACTTCGGGGTCTAATGCTGCATAGCCCATGGGTGGCTTGCTTTGGGCTGAAAGGATTCGAGCATAAACTTCTTTCCAGTCCAGCAATGAAATTTCATAGGAGAAGCTGTCGTCAGAGGGATGGCATCCTCCAACCTCTGCTACCCCGACTTGGGAACGTATCACTACATCAGGGAGAGCGCAAATGTCAGGATTAACTACTTTTTGGCTATCAACCAAGTCACATCCATTAAGCCTCCACAAAAAAACTACGTCTGCAAGGGAAAGTTCTTCAAAGAATTTGGTCTTGCGCCGAGCTCGCAGTTCTTCTAGAGTGAGAGCCTGAGTTTGGCTTGAAAAAGTTGGTATTCCTCGGTGCCAAACATCAGATGGGATGGCTGCTAGTCCCGTATGCCCCAATAGCTCGTCTGGAAATGGACGGGTTTCCAAATCTGGGTTTAGCACCATCTTCAACAACTCCCTGAACGCAGGATCTACATGCGTAAGCTGCTGCTCGACATAGTTTCGAAACCCATCTGCATCTCGAAGTGCTTGATAGGCACCTTCATATGGGCCCAGCTCCCCGCCAAGATCCGAAACATAACTCAGAAATAGGTTTTTCCCCGTCAACAATTCTGCAACGATCAGGCCCAAGCTCCAGACGTCAGCCTGAAAAGTCAGCTTATGAGATAGAACCTCAATACTCTTGCATCAAATGGGATTGGACTGGCCCACACATCTTCTACTTGATATACTTGCTCATTCGCTGGCTTGATCCACCATTCGTGAGCTAAAGACAGAATCACTTCGGGGGCTGCATACCCAGGATCACTAAGGTGTGTTAACATGGAGAAACACTAAATGTTACCTGAGAGGGAAATTGATATGCTGCCCATATCGTGTAAGATGGCCTAGACCAAACCCAGCAAGCTTGATAGTTGCCTGATCATTCTTTAGATAAAGACATTTTCCAACATTACCTGCTTCAAGGCTTCAGTTGAAAACCCATCCTCAAGCCCTGCTAACAAAACATGTCGGGGGTTGAGATTTCCAAACGCTACTATTTGAAACGAGGAGCTAAGGGAAGTTGCCGCAATGATGCCTTGAAGAATCTGGGAAGCAAACAAAGAAATCGGCAGAGTATCGAGACAAGCTTCTTTTCTCTGGTCAAGTATATCAAACAATGAGATAGGGTAGTGCTCACTCAGGATAGAAACTTGACCTAGATTTGTTTAGTTTCCTTCTTTTAACAACTTAGTGTTGCAACAAAATCGCCCCTCTTAAGAATATATATGCCAGCAAATATGCAGTGACTAATTATATTAATCCACTGACTTTAAGTTCAAGACGAAAAATAGGGAAAATTATGCATTTATTATGCTAATAAAGCTCAGATAAAAACTCAACAGGTTTTCAGCAACAAACCAAAAGAAAATTGAAGGAAAACTGACTTAAAGTTACCTAATTTCCCGATTATCAACTCAACTTGCTCACATAGATTCGGATGTGATAGTGTCTAAATCGAGGTTTAAAAGCATTAAAATTTTGGGTTTATATATTCTGCATCTCCTCGGCCATGATAAAGAGGTATCTACATACATATAAAAACTAAGGTCATTAAATAATAAAGACCTTTCAAAGTGGAAATTGAAGCATAAAAACTATTTGCAAAAATGGATAACAAAAAAAGCAAGTCAAGATTCAAAAAAGTTGGCCAACCTTAATAGCTGATGTAAAACAAGCTAAAACCTCACCTTGAGATCCTCGAACCTGGCGATCATCTCGCTTGTCGATAAAGCATAAGGGAGGCCGTTCTTATTTGTATGGTGATCAAATCGAGAAGAGGTGAAAAACTTGAGTAACCCGAGCTGCCGTAAGAAGCCACCTTTGTGGGCCACTCCTGTATTCCCTGAAACATCTTTGTTGAAACATTGCCCACTAGTAATTTTGTTAGAGAGGCTGGGTGACTTCAAAATAATTTTATTTGGGAATCAAAATGAATAGGAGATGGGAAAACAGATCAAATTGAAAACCGTACCCGGAATCCAAACATGGTCGCCTGTAGCTTGTCGTTTTAAGGAACATGGAAACTAAATAAACGTGTAGCCAATGTATGGAGTAGAGCCCCGGCTAAGCACTAAAGTGGTCGGATATCTACTCAAATTAATTGGAACTGATGGATTTCAATATTGAAAGCTAGTGCCAAGTTTTCGTCACAGGAAAGGTATTGCTGTCAGGATGGGATGGCGCCAAATTTTTAATATAAATTCCATTTAAACCTTTTCCGCTTCCTTATAAACGTGACCCTCCCAGCACTAACTTTCACCTAGGTAGTAGTCACCTCGCCACCGATCCGTCAAGCAAAGCAACTCGAATCTTTCCGACCCTTGAACTTCATCCTTAGCCGTTGATCCTCCAAACTTTTATCCACTCCAAAGTTTTCCTTGGAGCCTGTTAAAAGCTTATCTGGCGCTCGGTTCACCAGTCAACTCTTGAAGTGACATCGTAACTACTGTCTGAGCAAAGTTCCAGGGAGGACTTAATTAAGCTAGATACCGGCAGCACAACACCCCATATCAAAAACCCCATCCCAAAAGTAATCCTAATACAGCATCTTGATTTAATCTAATGTTGCGACCAAGATTAACTCCCTGCCCGTCAGTGTATCTTACAATACACAGGGGGCACTCATAGAGGTGCCCCATAATGTATCTAACAACAGTGGGTGCCCCTCCGCTGCCACAGTAGTTTCCATAATGCCTGGTATTGCTCGTCCGAATCACAAAGCCAGGAAGTTGGGCAAACAGTTAACCCAGTTGACAGATTTAAACCAAATGTTGATTGGAAATGGGTCACTACCACTCGGGTTTGTCAGCATGATTCAAATACCTCGTGCAAGTTGACACTGATAAATAGATGTAATCTGAGAGTCGCTCGATACAACCTCATTTATCAGAATGGTTGACAGAAATTAATCACTCAAGGGTTTTTCGCGTGCTGGACAAGGTATGCTTTAGATGATGCAGACGGGATAGGAGCTGTGGATCCAGGTGGTATTGCGTAGCCGTTAAATTTGGTACATATTGGAAAAGGTTTGCTGTTCAACTCTAAGAGTTGAGCCCTCCCTAAATTACTCAATAAACCAAATTATCTCCTGGTCTAACTTTATTCTAAAATGCATCCAGTAGTCGGCCTACTTTGCTACATCTCATATAACTTGATCCTGAGTTGTATTATTACTGGAAGATGGGGCCCTGCTCTGGGTTTGTTGTCGGCGCCACCCAATGTTACTCTGATGCCTTCTAATCTTGATGTCTTTCCTGCAGAGTTCAATATGAGACAGTTGTTACTTCTCAATGTCCAGAGTTCTATGCTGAAGACATGTTAATTTTTTCACAGGCACTTTATCTGGGACTCCTTTAGAAAGGTTTAATCATTTTGTTAAACCCCAGTGTTTCTTTTGGAGATTTTACTAAACGGTATCTGAAGCTTTGGTGATGGCTAATAATCAACTCCCTATGGATTTGGGTGGTTATTTCCCACCACATGGAGGCCTCTTCTTACTATCCACCAATTTCCGTCACATTACTCAACCCTTCTACATCTGAGTTTTTGGATGCAGTTTGTCACAAAATCATGTTCCTCTTCTCCTGCTCCATCAAGGTATCTGCATTTACCATGTTCATCTGCATGAGCTCCTTTCTGAGCTTTCAGCTCAGATTATTCCTTGATTTGTGGTTTCTCTCTCAGGTTGTGGTGATTGAGTCTGGTTCCACTGTATCCTGGTTCCGGTGTGTCATGTTGTTTTAGCGTCCAGACTACTATCCTGCTCTACCTAGTGACAAAATCTCTCGCAAGGTAGTGTTGGCCTTATCATCCTATTCTGGCTTCACCCTCAGTCATAAATCTCAAGTCTATCATGTTGTGACAAAGGTTTTGGTGGATGCGTGTGAAGGACTGTTATCTACAGTGTAGCAAAACCCACATGCTCTAACTGAGAGTGCATATCTGTACCATTTGTTAAATACTGTGTGTGTATCTATGGAGGAGCTAAAAGTCTACCAGAGGTTGTACGCCTTTCATCAGGGTACTAGTTCACTGACAGTATTCCTTCCTCAGCTTCTGGCTTATTGTCAAACTGTTGCTGTTTCTGAAGAGAATAAGCTCTCAGCATTGTAGTTAGCAGTTGACCAGACTTCACAGGATTTGGCAGTTTGGGATTTCCTTTTAACCACAACTGAGGCCCTGGTAAGCCAAATCCTTTCTCTGGTCTCAAATCCTTCTGCTGCTAAACAAGGTGTGTTGGCAATTGAAGCCAAGCCTGCCGCTTGTTCATGGTTTTCCTGGTTCCTGTCCCACTGCACCTCCTTATGTTCCTGTTAAAGAGTGCATCTTGTGTGTGTCTTCTCATTCTCAGTTGCCAATTTTGAAGAAGCCGGCTGTCAGGGATCCAACCTGTGGGGGTTTCCTGAGAACTAGCAAGCGGACAGCCCACGGGCCCAGAAGGGAGAGCCCACCACAGGATTGGGGCTAACTTTACAATATAAGATAGCAACTTTCCAAGGGCTGCCCAAGGTCCGCTCGTAGGCACCATGGAATCAATCAATCCAGTGAGGGTGATATACATCACCCCAAATACTTGGGTGGAAGAGGATTCATCAGTGGCAACAGATTCTTGTGGGCGGTTGGGCCGCGGGGTGTGGGGCGGCATCATTGGAACCAAATATGCGGGCAGGAAGTTATACTTGTCTCGGAATAGCAGAGGGGGCCGGATAACTTTGGCGCCTTCTCTGTAAAGGACTTCTGTCTCTCTAGTTCTAGCTTCAGGGTCGTGGATTAGGATCTCTTCCAGAGTAAACTCTGAATACGCCGGGTTGGGTGGGTACTCGGTAAACTGTACTGGGCCAAAGGAAGCTCCTGGTGGACAGTAAAGTTTGGGTGGCTGGTCCACGGTTTCTTGGGGTAGGTGAGCATGGGGAGCAGAGCCGCAAGGAGTAGACTGTAGATGAAGTAAAACTAATAACAAGTATGGTATGATCTAGTTGAACCAAAGGTTCATATCACTTTATTTCAAGGATGGCAATGGGCATCTTCCTGGCGGCCCAGGGTATAAGTATGCCCATCTGTCATGGTAAAACTTTCCCAAATTTTGTCGGCCCAGGTTTTCCTGATTACCAGGTCTTCCCAGTCTTTGGTGGCATCAGTTGCAGGGGTTATTTCATTGGCTGCTTCAAACTGAGGAAACGCAAATTCCCTAGTCAGGTTGTGGGATTGGTGGCCTCTGGGTGGCCCACGTTCTATAGGAAAATTCTCTGTTTCCCCTTCTGTGCAGGCCCGAGTTACTTTGGAATCAGTGGCTGGGCCTGCCTGTTGATTGGCTGTCTTAACAGGAACCCCCAGTGTGAAGAGTATTGGTGTAGGTACATTTGGTTTGTCAAGCTTAAAAAGATTTTCCAAAGTCAAATCCTGTTCTGATTTGAGCCCAAAAAACTGCGGGCGGCCGGGCAGCCCGCAAGATGCCAGGGTTCGAGTTTTGTAGTTGGGGCTTTTTGATAAGCATGGTTGATAAGAGTTTGTCACTCGTGACACTGGCAGATGGCAAGGAGGTAGTTGCCATAGAAACTTCCAAAAGTTCCCTGGCTATGTTGCAATACATAATTCTGACAAAATTGCCTTTTGTTGGAGCTGAAGAGTCACCGTTGGTTCCTATTGATTGTGACTGCCCTGTTTTTCCTGAGGCAGTTCAGGAAATGATTGAACATTACTTTCAGGAGCATCCTGTGTCAGGAATCTTCTGGAGGAAATTCCTGTCAACAATGCTTTGGAAAAGCCGACTACAAAGGGGGATCCTAAGCCAGGGTTATTGAGAAATGTTGGGAAATCTGAATTAGTTAGTAGTAATTGTTCTAATTTACCTTTTAAATAATTTCAGATGAATTAAATAATTGTTTTTATTCAGGGACAGGGATTAAACCTGAGACTTCTGTGGCTTAATTGTTCATCTAGATGATAATGTTAGTCTTAATCTTCTTATCAACCAATTGTTACCTTCAACAAAAGGCTGCAGCCAATCATGTGATGCAAATTCAACTTTGAACCTGCTCCAGAGTCTTCATGGTGACGTTTTTAAGGCGGTTGACGCTTTTAATATGATCTTTAGTCCAGGGAACTCTGGTTCCGTTGTCTGCCTCTCCTCTCTTCTCCAGCAATCAGCTGGGGAAAACTGGGACTTTCCCAGTGCTTGTTTTTGACCTTGATATATAATTTAAGCTAAACATGACCATTTTGTTATTGAGGTTCCCCTTAATCTAAGTACTTTTACAAGTAGCCTTATTGTGGGTTCCAGGTTCTCCAAAATCCCCAGTTTTCTCCCCAGAATTCCTAGATTCATCCCCAAACTTTTTGATCTCCTTTACACTGTCTCTTAATTATTTTTAAGCTACCTTGCTATATAAAGCCGGTGAGCTACATTTTACTATTTGTTTAATCAATAAAGTCTACATTCACCCAAGTGAATCATTTTGCCTATTTGTTAACTTGACTTAAGCCTTAAAATCCTAAACCATGAGATTACTCAAGACTCCTTTTATGGAGTATCTTAGGTATAAATGGTTTTACTGGATGGTCTTGTTTCTGGCTGTACTGGCCAGCGTTTTGATAGTCTCACACACAGATTCTGGTACCTCTCCTGAGGCACAATTTTTAGACAGCTCCTGGTGTCGGGCAATACTAGGAGTTTGGTATACCACCACCCCCTTGTCACATAACCCAACTCACAGTGAAGACACCAAGAACTACCAATCCACCTACCAGACCCCTGAACCCCAAGTCTTCCATCCTTTGGCTTCTGCCTTCCTCCTATGTTACTTGGGGGTGTACTTCTTCCTAGGTCGCTTCAACCCGCTGTTAGGCGGGTATCATTTATTTGGAGAATTATTTCATCTTGGAATGGTGTCCTTGCCCGTAGGATCCTTGATAACTGGATTGAATCCTTATGCCATCATTCACCACCTAGGAAGATTACTTCCTAGTGGATGGCTGCCTGACATTCTGTCTCCTTAGACGCAGTCTATACCACTGAAGAGAAGCAGGATCCTGTTGAGGTTACTTTGTTTGCGGCAAATAAATCTACTTCTGGTTACTTCTTGTTTTATGGTAGCATTGATAATGGCCAAACTATATTCTGTCCTTCAATTTTGTTAGATACTGGTGCTTTAGAAAGCTTCATGAGTGTGAAAACTTCATATTTGTTGCAGTTGAAGTATCATCCCACCATGTTGGTCAGAGGAGGAAATTGCCAAACGTTTCTGTCCTTGCAATTGAAGAAGACAATGACTCTTTATGTTGCTGGTCAGTCCTTTATTGCTTGATTCTCCATATACACTACCCTCATGTACCCTATTGTCTTGGGGGTAGTGTCAGGAATCCAAGCTTGGGCAGAAAGCCCATCATTTTCTGGGATGATGCAGGCCAGGTTTTTGTTGGAAGAGCCCACCACAAGAGAGAAGCTAACTTAAATAGGTAGGAGAAGGACTTCTTCACCCAGGACCACCATCCAGCCCCAGAATACACCCCCAAGCATAGTACAGTACAATACTGTAATGCAATAACCCAACTCACCTCTTCTTGCATTGCAGGCTGCTGCAGTCCTGCAAGGCAAGGCAACAGTGGCAAAATCAACTGTAGGGATGTAAAAGTGAGAATTCAAAAGTGAGAATCTAAAAGTAGCCAAGTTGACACATTTTAAATTTTCAAATAGCTTTTTATAATAAAGTAACTACTTTTCCTTGACTTTTTTAGTTGAGAGAATAAATAAAAGTATTTTATACGCCATAATAAATTTTAATTTCAGATGGGCTGTTTTAATTTAATTTTGAAATTTTAAAATTGTCAACTTGACCACTTTTACATTCTCACTTTTGAATTCTCACTTTTACATCCCTACAGTCAACTTTACCACTGTTGCTCAAGGCAATACTTTCCAAACTACTCTTTCAGGATCACCTGGTAATCACTATATCCCCTCCTCCACTTGACTTCAGTATTGTGGTACTTTTTTACAGGGCCTCTAAGGTCACCTCAGGGGAATCCTTACCAGAAGGACTTAGCGGGCAGTGAGAGGGGAGGTGCTAATCAATAGAACTTATGAGAGGAGGAAGACAGGGGGTCTGTCTTGTATACCTGATATGAGGATGGAGAATAGAGGCAGGAGGGTGTGTTCTGGCAAGGAACACAGATAGGTTATGGAACTTACTGCAGTGCAACACTATCTTAGTAATACACTAATCTATATCTGTGAAGATATTGGGTAGAGCATCTATAGTACATATCAGAGTACAGATAACTCATAGCAATAATGGTATTCTATAACATAAGTTATGGTGGAACAGACAGGACTGTCTGGACCTTACTCTTTCTATCAGAAGAATGGGAGGCAGCAGGTATACACCAGGGTTTCCTAAGTCCACAATAAGAGAAGGAAGGGATAGCACTTGTGGTCGGGCCTGGGACAATAGCCTGGTAGGGGTGCTAGTATAGCAGGGGGACCTTCCTGTCACCTTTGGTCTCTGCAACAGGAATAGCAGGGGCTTCCATAGGAAGAACCTGGTTAAAGAACACTATCTAAACAGTAGAAATGTCCAGCCAAGTGCAAAGTGCAATATATCAAGAGGTAAAAGTAGGTCAAAGTGGGGTCCTGTTTATTGTGAATGATGAGGACTTATATATTTATACACCATAATGTGCATTACTACATAGGGTTCATTTATGCAGGTAACATAGGCCTGAAATAGATCATCATGCCTTGTTTTTCTGGCATTGCAAGTATTTAAGCTGAAGAATTCTCTCTGAAAAAATTGCTCCAACAATTTTATATTCTTATCTTCACTTCAATAAATCTATATTCTCAAAAAAATCTAAATTTGATTAGTAGATAACCAAGAATCCCCTGCAACAACATGAAGCTCAATCTTATGGTTTGGGTCTTGTGTTTGTTAATTGGGCTAGGCCAGGCTAATGTGAACTTTGAAACTCCTGAACCAACTCTGACCAATAAATCAGAATACTCCATTTGGTATTGTTTTGGACCACGTTGCTGTCATGCCACATACTTTAAAAATGCTGTTGAAACAGCAGGCTTGACCCGCCAACAAGGTTCTAAGTAAGCAGGTTTGTGACCTGCAATCCAATTACCTGGCCACTTGAAGCCAGACTAGGAAGTCAACTCAAATTGCCAAACCAACAACATGAACAGAAGATGATCCCTTATGTTGGATACCTTGTTTTGGGGCTTGACTCATTACCAGGATCAAGCCACCCTCTTCAACATCCAACTGTGTGATCAACACAATCATGTTCCTGTTATCCATTGATTCACAATAACTATATAATCACTATCTCTCAATAAAGATTAATATCTAGTTTCTAAATATTTTTCCCTTGTAACTCTGCTAAAAATAGCACATTTATGACACTTCTCAATTCCCTCCTATTATCCCTCCCAAGGCCCCCTGGTTGGTCTTAGGGTACACCAGCGTCTATTATCTCCTAAACCACTTCACTCCCTTCCTGGGAATATTTTGCTTATTTGGTCACCTTTTATATATTTTAATGATAGGTATTCCAGTAGGGTCCACTCTAGTCAAGTTTAATCTGGGAGCTCTTCTCCACTCAATTGGAGAAAGGCTCCCCAATGAGTGGATCTCTAACACAAGTAGAGGGGTCCTACTATACTTGGCAAGAAGGTTTTGCTGTAGCAGGATCTGGTGGTATTCCTGAAGTTGGTACAAGTAACTTTGTGTTCCTGAATGGCCCAGTTTTTTAGAGTGAAAGGGTATGTGGCATGATTCAAGGAAATACAATGAGGATATAAAAAAGTGTGAGTTGCTTGACAAGCAGGAGGCCAAATTGGGAGGCCGGCTTCAACATCTTGGAGCCAGTGGTAATGTAGCAGAAGATGGAGGTTGAAATTGTCAGAATGCAAATGACTTGCAGGGGTAAATTAGAGGAAGAATCCAAAGGTGTCAGCATGTAAAGAGTGTGTCAGGGTGCACCCATGGAATTGATGGTAACCTTGACATTGACAAATGCTAATCTCTCAAAGACAGGGGCAAACAGCCCCAGATGAGCCAACATTTTTTTGAAAACTTTCTTTTATTTTAGTGAAATTAATCTATATAGAACCAAGTTTCTAGAGGGAAATGGGGAAGGTCTAAATGGAGTTCAGGATGGGAGAGGAGGAGATTCCATGGCCTCTGATTGGGTTGCAAGAATATTTTTAGCAGTTGGGGGGCCTGCATTGGAATTAGAGTTGATGACATCATAATTTGAAAATTTTGGGCAAACAGCAGGTCAAGCACTGCCATCACCAAATAACATATAATGTGTGATTTTCTTATCATAATTATTTGGATAAAAATATGGCAAGTCCAGACTTTCCAGGGCTATTTGAGTGATCCCAGCTTTGACCCATTTTTTTGTCAATGACGGCATTTAAGTAGTCTATTTCTCTCAAGGGTTTGGATGTGGTTCTTTGCTACTTTCTTATTTTACAAGGGTGCACTATCCCTTCCATTTGATTTTCTACTATAACACAGTTGGTGAACCATACCACGGCAGCCCTGTGAGACAGAAGCAATGATAACCCACATGGGTTCAGGTACTTGACAAATGTGGAGGTGGGTTTCCATGGAGTGGAGCCAACTGACAATGTTGGCCCCTTTCACACCACCCATAAAGGACTCTAGTTGGAGGTTCAGCATACAATGGAAGAGGTCTAACTGTGGCGGTGTGACACTGGCGTTGTGTTGCCCTAGGTGGAGATGGTTGTAAACACTTGTGAGTACCAACTGGTACTGGCAGATAATGTATCCCTTGGGGATGTCCCCATCAGGGATAGGGAGGAAGATTTCCTGGTGTGGAGTAGCTATATGGCTTGTACTCCGTCCTTTCTTGGGGGAATTTTCTTTTAGATAGGTCATAAATCTACTGCTGCTACCACTGTTGCAACTGAGCCAATGATAGTTCATTATTTGATCGGGGAAGACAACAGTCCAATATAAAGGACAATGATGAGAAGAATAAGATAAGGTTTATTAATCAATATTGTGACTAATATACTATATGGGGAGAGCCACAAGACCACCAGGGGGTGGCACGGTAGCAGATTTCATGTAAGGGTTGAAGCCAAGGACTAACTTGTGCAGGGATCAGTGATGTCAAATTGGCAGTACTACTAATTAGGAGATAGTACCTGTAGTTTGAAATTACCTTTCAGATTGATCCATTCTGTTAGATATGTCATGGTGAAACTCATCAAGCTCTCCCTATGTATTGTGAAATATGTTGGCAGACAAGAGGGGAGTATTGATTGCAACAGTAAATCTGGGTTCACATGTTGTACTACAGGAGATACCAACAACAAAACTTTAATTGCTGTGAATGTGCTTGCACATGTAAGATATTGCTCATAATAGTGCAAGGTTATAAACTAAAGTGTGTAAAGCATTAGGGTTAAGATTCAGAAGGTTTAAAAAGGTAGGTACAGTCTGTAATATAACTTTACAGAATCCTGCTAAAAATATGTACTGGGTTACAAAAGGAGTGATAGAATTTAAGAATCCTAAACAAAGAAGGTAAAACAGGGTATTTAATAATGAACTATTAGTAACCAAGTGAATGTCAATATTGGGATATTCTCCATCAGCAAACTGGTACATGTAACTGTTAAAAGATTCCTTAAGGGAAAATAATGGATACAACAAGCCTAAGGCTTGTTGTTTTACAACTTCCATTTATTTAACTAAGAAAAAGAAAAGAAGAAAACTTAGAAGGAATTACTAAAAATTGAAATTCCTATAATTAAATATCTGAAGTTTAAAAATTGATAAAGATTGAAGGGAAGAAATCACTTAGAATTTTGGCTTAATGCCTACTCTTCACAAGTTCTTTATTATATAGGTGTGTTGTTCTCAGTTCATAATGATAGGCAAGGAGGAAAACAGCCAAGAAAAGGAGCAACTGGAGAAAACCTGTGTAAGAACCTGGAGTAGAAGGGGAACTGAAGCAACAGAGCAGCCAGAGATCAGCAACATAGGCTGGAGAAGAGCAAGCAACTAGGTGACAGGAGTTGCAAAAGGTAATTCAAATTTAAAAGCCTTCAAATTTAAAGTAGGAAATATAAGCTATTTTAAATAGCTATGTAAAGAACAATAACAACAAAGACAATTTGAACGTTAATTGATGTAAACAAGGTAATTGAATTAGACTACTTAATTATTAACTTTTGATTTTAAAATTTCAATATTAAATAAATAAATATCAAATCAAAGTAAAAAAAGTAAAATAATCAAAGAGCCTGCCCTTTGGGGCAGGGCATGACAGCACACTTGGGTGTCTAAACTAAGGTTGTCTTCCTGCTAGCCAAATATAGGAGATCTGCCACCTCAGAAAAATGAGGAGTGAAATTCTTCAAAAAGTAAAAGTATCAAGTAAACCACAAAGTGGGGACATTTTCACCAGAGTTACATATTCACAAACTGCTGCTTCCTTATCAGGGACAATAGTGTGTTCATCATCAAAGATAGTATTATCTAACAAGTAACCCTTATGTTTAAAGAATTCATATTTTATACACTTGATAATTAAGTTTGCCTGTATAATTCATTCAACACCAGAAGATAAATGCGCTTTGTGAGACTTCTCATCTGGAGAAAACACCAAAATGTTGTCCATGTAGGAAACAGCACACCCCCCAGTAGATCTCCTATAACCAAATCTATCAGCTGCTGAAATCATACAAGGGCATTCTTCAACCCAAAGGGCATAACTTGAAACTGGAAGATACCCTTCTTGGTTCTGAATGCAGTCAACTACTACATTCCCTCTGCTGTCCAAATCTTATTAAAAGTGATCAACAGATCCAGCCAGGAAAATAAGTTTTCCTATTCAACACAACAAAAATTTGTGCTTTAAGCAGAAGAGTATAAGGGTCAGAAATAGTGATGGTGTTCAGGTTTCTATAATCAAAACAAGACTGCAACTGTACTGGTGGAATGGCTTTAAAATTCAGAAATACTGAGAAAATGAGGAATGCAAACCCAAGTGCTGAAAATATTGAGTAGCAAAATAAATCACAATGTCAAAATTTGTAAGTGATAAACTCCAAGAAAAGGGACAGGAAAAATGCAGGCTGTAAAAATGAGAACAAAAATTACAAAAGCTAATGATTGAGAAATGGAAATCAGGTTTTGCAGATGGATGCCTTGGAAAATTGGCTTGATGTACTCCTCAATCTTGGGTGGGGAAGCTGCAAAAAAAAGTATGGATTGCTGCAGAAAACACAAAATCAAACCTGTGTGTTACAATGGTGCTTATGGGGACGTACATAACAGGAATTTGATTTCCATGAGTTTTACTTACCAGAAATAAATAAAATTAATAACTTTGGATATAATATGGGTTTTATTCAACTACTAAGGGGGTTTTGAGCAAAAAACCAAGCTCATATGGATTGGATGAGAATGCTGACATCAGCAGGGTGAATTCTGACAACCAAACCTTAAGAAGGGGCCAAAAATAATTATGCTGTATAAATTAATTTTTGCACCAAAAAACACCAAATTACTTTTTTTAGTTCTTGGGTCTTAAACAGCAGGTTTTTAGGCCCTTTTCAGAGGTGTAACTGCTTGGTTATCACCCACTTCCTGTCAATGGCTTGATTCAGGTCTGTGTAGGTTTTTATTGGCCTTTTCTTTTTGGTACATCCTTTCTTTTGGGTTTTATTGGGGAAAAACATGCCTGCCAAGATGTCTTTATCCATGACAGCAAAAAACCATCAGATTTATGGACACACAACAGTGGCAATCAAATGGATGAAGCCTTCTTAAAAATGTAACCTTTGGTTAATATATCCTGAGTCCATACTTTCAAACATACATTCTCCTTTAATGTCAAGGGATAAATGGGGTATGTGATACATATTAAATCAACTTTGAATTTAAAGTCAAAATCAAACTGGGTATGTTTTGGGAGTGTGTCACCTCTAGACGTGTCAAAACAAGCAACCAAGGTTGGAGACATAGAGGTAAATCAGAACTCACATTAGAAGATAATAGAGAAATCTGTATGGTTTGGGTATAATTCTCTGACTCATTGATATTTAACAACAGAATGTGAATAGTAATCCCAGGGGAATGATCAAGATGAAGCTCATCCTCCTTTAGAAGAGTGAACACATTATGATCTTGCCATCATCCTATCCCCAAGATAATAGGGCACATGAGGTCATAGCAGATGGAGAACCTTGTAGTAAAGAATTTTCCAGCAACCATGAATGCTACTAGAGTCTTCAACTAGAAAAAGGAAACTTTTGATAATCCCCCTGGAAAACATTC
Organism: Entomophthora muscae; assembly: GCA_014839935.2. Taxonomy (NCBI): domain Eukaryota; kingdom Fungi; phylum Entomophthoromycota; class Entomophthoromycetes; order Entomophthorales; family Entomophthoraceae; genus Entomophthora; species Entomophthora muscae. Next base: position 100,491 of record QTSX02005854.1, read on the forward strand.
CCAGATGATATTTTAGTTGCAAAAAGGTTGCAGTCTTGACACTAATAAAGTTCTCAGAGGCTTCTGCATCCAAAAGAATTGCAGGCCAACCAAAGGAGTGGCCACTGTTAATGCTACCATAAAGCAGGAAGGACCTGCAAGTAGATCTATTTGCAGCAAAAGAGTTCACTTCAGCAGAACTATGATACTCCTTGACAGAACACGCCACAGCCAAAGAAGCTGGATGCTCCTGTAAATAACTCTCAACCAAATGCACTCCTTCAGAAAGAGCAGGGCAATCTTTCTTGATAGGAACCAAAGGGCAATAACCAGACTCAGGAGTCACAGGATTTACCTGAAGCACATGTTAGAGCATAGCCAAAGAACTTTCAGGAACGTCTTTGGTGTTCACCACCTCATCACCAGATGGCTTAGTCAAAATAGCCAACTGTGGCTGAGAAGACACACATTCTGTGAGCCCCTTTACAGGAGAAGGAGGAACCATAGAAGATCTAGGGTTTTTCAAACCAAGAGCAAGGGGCAGGTGATGATCAACATAAGAGCAGTTTGCAGCTGAGGGCTGATTTACTACAATAAAGACTCAATGCTTGAAGTTAGAGAATGATAGTGGCCTAAGACTATTAAATGGTCAGTAGGAAAGGATGACATCCCAGTCTAGTAGTTAAAGGCTGGCTACTAGATCTGGATGGTGTCCTAAACTAGTAGGTAACTTATGGCTACTAGGAAAGGATGAAACCCCAACCCAGTAGGCAAATTATGGCTGCTGGGAAAGGATGGTGCTCCAACCTAGTAGGTAATGTATAGCTACTTGGAATGGAAGGTGTGTCAACCTAGTAGGTAACTGATGCCTGCTGTGAGAGAGGGGGGCTAAAATAACTAATTTTGGCTCCCATCCCAGGGGAAGAATCCACCAGGACACCATCCATTGCAAAACTGGGATGGCTGCTTGAAGTGGCATCTACAAGGAGGATACAGCAGATAGACGGGGAAAGTAGGTGTCCAAATGTCAGGATTCCTGTCAGGGATCCACTCATTGGGAAGTCTTTCTCCAATTGAATGAAGAAGAGCTCCCAAGTTGAATTTGACTAGAGTGGACCCTACTGGAATCCCTATCATTAACATGTGTAGAATGTGACAAAATAGGCGGAATCTTCCCAAGAAGGGAGTGAAGTGGTTTAGGAGATAATATACGCTGGTGTACCCCAAGACCAACCAGGGGACCTTGGCGTGGATAATAGGTGGGAATTTTGCTGTTTCTACGTAAGGGGCATGGCAACAACATGGTCCAAAACAATACCAAATTGAGTCTTCTGATTTGTCAATTGAGATTGATTCAGGGGTTTCAAAGTTCACATTGGATAGTCCATAACTGACTAACACACAAAAAGTCCATACAAGGAAGATGAACTTCATGCTGTTAGAGGGGGGACCTTTAGAATCTACTAATCAAGTGTTTAGAAAAAATATAGATTTATTGATTGATAGGAATAAAAGAAATTGTTGGAGCAATTTGGAAGGGAAGGATTTTCCAGTTTAAATACTGATCTTAAGTGAGGAAGGGAAACATTGTGGTTACCAGGTGATACTGCAAGAATGGTTTGAGAAGTATTGCCTTGCAGGACTGCAGCAGGCTGCAGCCTGCAATGCAAGAAGAGGCAAGTTGGGATATTACATTGCATTATTGTATCTTACTATAGTTGGGAATAAAATCTGTGGCTGGATGAGAATTATTCCTTTGGCTTGGGTGGTTTGCTGGGTTTGATTGGCTTCCAGGGTCCCTGAATATCTGGTTTGGACAATTTTTGCATTTATTTTCTGATTGATTGGCTGTATTATGATTTTCAGAGCCAAATTTAAATGCTGAATTGTTATTATTGTTGTTATTGTCTTCTGGGGCCTTAAATTCCAGTTTTGAAATAGAATTTATGTTTTGTTCTTGGTTTTTATGCTTGCTTTTGTTTTCAGGTGTGTTTTTGCTTAAAACACATTTGTTTAGCAATTTCAAATGTGTTTTTGAAATGATTGGATTAATTGTTTTGTTGACTTTCTTAGTTTTTAATTCTGCATTTAAAAATGCAGTTTCCAGTCCTTGAGAATTATTCAATCATCTTGTATTTGTGTAAGGTATGGAATTCCTTACAATTCCCTTTCATCATGCTTTGCTGCTAGTATTTTTTGCTAGGACTCCAACTTTACCTTGATCTCTCTATTTTGATTACAATCATTTTATTTCTGCCCTTCACAACCTTCTCTCATTTCCCCTCACTTGACTGGCCAATTTTATCTATCTTTAACAATTAGATTCAAGTTCAAAGCTTACTTTTATTTCCTGAACAATTCTCAAACCACGGACCTATACGCTAGATTAGTTTAATTAAGTCCAAAGTTAATCACCTTTTTGCTTTTGCTTGCTTACGCCAGCACTTTTGGACCAGGTTTTTCCCGCTCTTCCGCCGTCTTTTGCTTTTCCCAAAGGTTACTAAGCAGCCACTGCTCTCCTTGCTGTCCCCTTTACCTTGGTGTCTAATGTTTTAAGCTAATTTTCAGGAAACATGTGCTTTTGTTTTGTTTTTTCAACACCAAGTCACCTAACCAATCTTGGTTAGACTTCTCACCCCAATTCTGCACCTCACAAACCAAGTAAAATAAAAAGATTGGCTTTCCAATCTTAAAAATGTCGCAACATATTTGATTACTCCCTCTTGGGGAATTAACAACCCAAGTAAATCACCAAGCGGCTCACCAAGTGATTCACTGCCCATCCAATAAACCGGTGGCACCTTTATCAGTTAACCATCTATGACAGGGATCCCTCACTCCAGGTCCTAAATAGAACACAACTTGATTAAGCCTCGTGACTCAAGAGGAACATTACTCAGATAAACCCCATGACCTCCATGACGTATATGGACAACATGTGGCTTGTCATGATACTATATATTAAGCTATATTCATATTCAATAAAGTATCATTCTCTTCTTAATCTTCCCCTTTATTTTGTTTATTATACTTCCCAGAAGTATATACACAACAGTGGTAGCACAGGTAGGTTATCCATACCTACCCAACTTAAAGGAAAAATTCCTCCCAAGAAAAGAACCCAAGCAATGTCACTCCCTAACAGTTGGAGAGATTACAAAGTAGGACAAGTCGCCCCCCTGGACTTGTCATCTAAAATAATCTCCTTGTACCCATTGACCAGTACAACGCCCTCAAAACCTGCAGTCTGTTCTCTACCACGCCAGCCACAACAGCGTCTATGCAACCTGAGATACCCAACATTGTGTTTCAACGTTTACGTACTGCTGAGTTTGGCGCCTTTGCAGGACTACGCTGTGAGAACGCCTCTTTTTGGATCAACAGCACTGAGAGCAAGTTCAAACAAGTGGAGTATCCCAAAGAGTCTGGTTTAGCAAAGCTGCCCTCTGCGTCACAGGGACCGCTTTGCGCTTTGTTACCAAATGGCTAGCCCAACATCCTGACCAGAAGAAAAACTGGGAAGTGTTCAAGGCCGCATTCCTCAAAAAATTCTCCATAAAAGATTCAGACATAGTAATCATGACCAAACTCTGAACCTTCAAAATGACAGGAACCATCAAGGAACATATTGCCGCGTATGAGGGACTACATGACTGTGCGCCCAGCACCATCAATTTTGATGAACCTGGACCACACCTGGACTTCTACAATGGCCTTCCCACACATATCAGACAACAGTTTGACATGACCTGCTGCAATAACCTCAAGGATGTATTCCTAGAAGGAAAAGACGCAGCTCAGAAGTCTGACAATCTACACACCACCAACAAGCGCAAGGAAAACCCTGCAGCTAAGAGAGAGCCTCACCCCAACAAAAAAACAACCAGGCCAACAGTACCCAACCTTGCAACGGGAATTGCACTGCACAAGCCAACCAGGCTAGCACTGAAGATACCAACAAGGAGGGAAAAGCTCAGGGGAGTGCTTAGGCGAGCCGCCCTCCCCCTCTTCAAAAGACTTGTACAGAGAACAGGACGTGGACTCCATTACCATGATCCAAGTTCCCTCCAGCAATCCTCTCCTGTTTGCTGCCCAATCTGGAAATAAAATCCTTACCTATCCTTTCTGTTTTTGCATATACCAGGGCAAAGTGCTATTTGACACTGGAGCCAATCAATTGCTTATTAACAAGAGTTTTGCAGACCTCATGAATTTACCTACCATTTGAAGTAACGTCAAAAGAGTCATCATGACGGACAACTGCAGCACACCAGTTAACTGTGAGACCAAACCTTTCTGGGCCCAAATTGGAGACATCCAAACAACAATTAGCAGCCCTATCATACCAATTCCCAAATACGACATCATACTTGGATTAGATTGGATGCAGAAGACAAAACCTCACATAGACTGGGACAGTGCCACCCTCACAATCCAACAAGGAGAAGTCCACCATCACGTGTACCCAACACACCTTGACACCCTCATGAGGGACCACATATTTGTAAAGATCATGGAAACAGAGAAAGAAACTGACATCAGCAAAATCAATTGGAGCACATGTACATATGAAGTCATCCACTTCAAAATTACAGAAATTCAACATGAACAGAACCCAATTAGAGACCAGCTAGTCAATGAGTTTCCCTCCGTATTCCAAGAATCACTACCCGGACTGCCCCCTGATTGGGTTATCCAACATGAGATTGACCTAAAAGGTAGCGTGCCTAAATCACGACCTATCTACTGCCTCACACCACAAGAAGACAACGCTCTGAAAGCCTACCTTGACAAAGCACTTGAGAAAGGCCTCATCAGACCTTCAAAATCACCCTTTGGTGCCACTGTCTTCTTTGTGGCAAAGAAAGATGGAGGCCTCTGCCTAGTCACAGACTACAGGGCCCTTAAAAAAGTCACAATAAAGAACAGGTATCCCCTGCCCCTAATTGGTGACCTTTTTGATGCCCTGGGGGGTCCTAAATCTTCAAAAAAATTGATTTGACAGCAGGATATCACCAAATTTGCATGAAACCTGAAGACATTCCAAAGACTGCATTTTGGACCAAGTACAGATCTTTTGAATGTGTTGTTCTCAATTTTGGCATGACAAACGCCCCCAGTACCTTTGTAACCTTAATAAATGAAGTATTCAAGGAACACATTGGGAAAGGAGCAATCATCTACCTTGACAACATCATCATCTATAGTCCCAACCTACAACAACACTGGGAAGACGTCTGTGCAGTCCTCTGTACCCTGAAAGAAAATCAAATAATTGCCAAGCCGTCCAAATGTGAGTTCTTCTTTAATGAACTTCCATTCCTTGATCATATCATTAGCAAAGACAGCATCAAGCCAGACCCAGACAAAATACGCGCTATAACGGAGATGTCAGCTCTAAGAAATAAGAGCAAACTCCGCACTTTCCTTGGAATGGTAGTGTATGTACACAGGTTCATCCCTGACTAGGGCGCCCTAACAGCTCCCCTATCAGCCATCACTGGGAAAACAACCAAGTTTGACTGGACAACCTTACAATATCAACATTTCTGCCAACTGAAAGAACACATGGTTACCACCCCCATCCTACAATACCTGAACCGTGAGGGTATCTATGAGCTAGATACTGACGCCTCTGACTACACTATAGGAGGGGTACTCTATATCCAAACAGAAGAAAAGAACTTCCACCCTTTGGTGTACAAGTCAAGGAAACTATCAGACAGCGAGCAAATATACCCTATACACAATAAAGAGTTAGTTGCCATCATACACTGTCTCATGAAATGGTGATGTTATCTAGAAGGAGCTCAGACTTTCAAAGTACTCACCGACCACAAGTCATTGGTATTCTTTAAAATACAACAACACCTGTCAAGAAGACAAGCCAAATGGATGGGTCTCATACAGAGATATCCCATGCAAATTGAATACAAACCAGGCAGAGAGATGCTTACTGTGATGGAAATCACTGGATAATATGAAGCCGTTTCTAAATGATGGGGAATAACCACCCAAATCCACATAGAATTGATGATTAACCACCAACGTGACTTTAAATATCTTTTTGTGAAATTTCCAATTGAAACTCCAGGATTAAGTAGAACAATCAATCCTAACCAGAGTAAACCAAGATAAATGACCTGGGAAAGCATCAATGCATCTTCAGCGTAGAATTCTGGGCATTGAGAAGTGACACAATTTTCATTTTCAATAATGGGGGGAGGAGCTACAAAATCAGCTGGCATGAAATTAACATTTTGCGGTGCCAACAACAAAGTTTCAGATGCTGGGCCCCATCTTCCTGAAATTATTCTGTTCAGAATCAGATTGTACAGGATATACCACAACAACCCAAGCACAGGATGCATTTTTAAAATTTAAAATTAGAACTTGGGATAATTGATTTTTATTGAGTAAATTTAGAAGGGCTCAACTCTTAGAGTTAAAACAGGGAAAATTATTCAATATATATCAGAAAAATTGACTAAGCAATACCACCTGAGACTTGATCTCCTATTTCTTCAGCATCTTCAAGTAAGTATCTAGTCCAGGTTGCAAAGAACCCTTGTGTGACCAGTTTTTGACAACCATGCTTATTAATAAGCTTATATTGGGTGACCCTCATATTACGTCAATCTATCAACATCAGTTTACAAGGGGGAGCTGGTTTCAGTTGGCATACTGGAGCAGCCATGACCCATTTTCAATCAACTGTTTGGTTTAAATCTGTTAACTTGGTCAATTTTGATACAGGTTTTCTGGCCTTCCGTGCCTTCTTACTTGGACGGACAATACCCGGCATTATGGAACTTACCGTGACACTTACTGCAGACGCCCTATCAAGGCTATACAATAAACACATCCTCCGCACTGATGGTAACCCCAACTGCCCATGTTAATCATGGGGAATATCCAGGAAGGGTTCCCACCTGGCACACCAATGGACATCCAAGAGAAAGTCCTCAAGAACAAACATCTGTTCAAAAACGTATATGGTACCCTCCACCAAATCCTTCCAAATGGTGATATGGTACCCTACGTTCTGTCAACAAAAAAGATTAACACAATCCTCTGTTATCACAGAGACTTGGGACACACCCATAGCAGAAATTTGCATGAATATCTCAAGACCTGCTACTGGTGGCTAACATGCTAGATGATATCAGAGAAGTACTGGAACAATGCAAAGTCTGTGAAAAGTATGCCCAAACAAAAGCTCCACCCAAGTCAGTAGTACCTGTATCCATCACACAGCCCTTCAAGGTATGATTGTTAGATATTGTGGGACCTATTCCTGGTGAAAGCAAAGGCAAAAAGTACAGTATCACAGCCATCAACTATGCCACAAGATGTCCCGTAGCACAAGCCACAAAGGAGCATAAAGGCAACAACATGAGACAATTCATTGGTAAGGAGATCATAGCTAAGTTTGGAAAGCCCAACCTCTTAATCACAGGCAGTGGCATTGAACTCAAAGCTATTGATACCAACATTTATCTTGCCAAGAATGGAATAAAACACGTCACACCCAGCCCATATCACCCCCAAGCAAATGGACGTGTAGAGCAACTAAACGGCTCTCTAGTGGAAGCCCTCAGTAAGTTGTCTGCCAAAAATCCAAAAGCCTGGGTTGACATGTTGCCAACCGCCCTTATGGTCTGCAGAACATGAGTCAACCGCAATACAGGCAAAAGCCCCTATGAACTTGTCTATGGTCAGAAACCTTCACTTATCAGTACAACCACGGGACCACAACTGCCACTTCTAAAGAAAATACCAGACAGTAATGACCCCAAAGTACTACAAGCCAGAAAGGACCAAGAAGTGATGGAACAACAAAGGGTTCAGTGGGAAGCAATCCCATTGCAACAAGAAAGGTTCCAAGTTGGAGACAAGATCTGGGTTGTCAACCACAACCAACACAAATTAGACCCAGGATTGCGCAGACCAGGCATTTTCATGGAGGTGAAATCCAATAACATGTATCTCATCAAAGGGATTGGAGCTTGAACCAAACTAAAACATGTGCACCATGATTGACTCTGTTTGTGTAAGGCAAGAGCAGCCCAACAAAACTCAAGACTCCCTGTCCCTAACGCCAAACTGGATCAGTACCAGGCCCGTGTACCAGATACCCTCCAGAAGGTTCCCAAGGCTCCGCCTTCCAGCACCCAGGGGGAGATGTCGCAACATCTTTGATTACTCCCTCTCGGGGAATTAATGACCCAAGTAAATCACCAAGCGTCTCACCAAGTGATTCACCGCCCATCCAATAAACCGGTGGCACCTTTATCAGTTAACCATCTATGACAGGGATCCCTCACTCCAGGTCCTAAATAGAACACAACTTGATTAAGCCTCGTGACTCAAGAGGAACATTACTCAGATAAACACTATGACTTCCATGACGTATATGGACGGCATGTGGCTTGTCATGATACTATATGTTAAGCTATATTCATATTCAATAAAGTATCATTTTCTTCTTAATCTTCCCCTTTATTTTGTTTATTATACTTCCTAGAAGTATATACACAACAACAATAAGTTGAGATTGTTTGAATTGCACCCCAAAAAGGTACTTGTTAGGTTTTGTGGCTTGTGTTCTTCTTTCAATTTTATCTTAGTTTAATCTTAGTCCATGATTCCTTTTGACTTTATCCTTCACCAGTTAGGCAGCTTTTATAGTAGCACTCACAATTTAAATGTTAACAGCTTTAATTCCCCTGCTAGTGAAGACCATTTCCCAGACCTAGAAATTGACTTTTTAACCAAATTGTCAGTCATTAAGACTGGTCTTTATTTTATTTTCCTAGGGTTAATAAATTGCCTTAATCCTTATTTTACTTTGTATAAGCTCTTAGGAGCCTTAGTTCAGTTGCTATTGCAAGCCTTGCCTACTTTTTTGTATTTGACTAATAAAACATTACTGTGTTAAAGGCTTTATTTTATAATCATTTGTCCCAGACCATAAGACCTTACACCAAACCCATCAGAATCATCCCACTGAGCAACCAGGGGGCGCGCTTGGGGGTAGACTCTGAAACAACCTTGTCTTCTCCTGGGACCAGTACAACTGGGGCCTCAGAGGAGAGGGGCAATGGGGGGAGGCGGGCCTGGTGACACTGAGGGAGATAGATTGGGGGTCACTAGCTCAAGGCCATCACAGGTGAGGCTTCTTACAACATTCTCACTAGTGGTGAGGATGTCTTGAGATTGCCCAGTGAGGTCATCAAATACGTGTAGGAATTGATCAGGGTTAGCACCCACATGATGAAATGAATGTGAGATGTGTCCTCAAAGGTTAGGGTGGTGCACCATATCATCACCAAGGCTGGTGCCAGGGTAAACAAAACAAACTTGGTAAAAGACATCAACGTTTTTCTTGAATCAACTGCAGAGACCAGCAAGAAGGAACTGTTCTTCTAGACTTTTTTTGTTGTCAAAGTCAAAGAAAAGCAACCAGAAAGGCACCAAAGACAAGCAAGAAAGAATTGTACTTCTGACTTTTCCGTTTTGTTATAATCAAAGAAAGTAACCAGAAAGGCACCAGAGACAATAAAGAAGATCCAAAACAATAAGCTATACTAAAAGAACGGCAGCAGCAATGAAAGGGACTTTGAAGGCAGAGTTCAAGGCTTTTAAAGCGTATACAAAGTGAAAAATGTATTGAAAGCAAAAAGAAAACAAAATCAAACTTCAAATAGGTAATTATATAGAATAAATCACTAATCTTTAAGGTTTAGTGGCTAATTTTCAAAGCAAATGTCAAAACTGCAGACTTGACCCACCAGCAAGGTTCCAAACAAGCGGGTTTGTGACCTGCAATCTTATTACCTGGCAACTCAAAGCCAGACTAGGAAGTCAACTCAAATTTCCAAATCCAGCAACATGAACAAATGATGATCTTTTATGGTGGATACCTTTTTTTGGTGCTTGACTCATTACCAGGATCAAGCCACCCCCTTCACCATCCAGCTGTGTGATCAACACAGTCATGTTCCTGTTATCCTTGATTCACAATGACTATATAATCACTATCTCTCAATAAAGATTATTATCTAGTTTCTAAATATTTTACCCTTGTAACTCTGCTAAAACAGCACAATTACAACATTGACAGCACAGGTAGGTTATCCATTCTACCTTATCTTGAAAAAATTCTGCCTGTTGCCCGCACGCGCCGTGGCCAACAAATCCTTGACAGAATTATGTCTGGCCTCCCGCTGGACTGGACCCCGTACACCCCTGGTGCCTAGATACCTGATGGCTTTGTCCTGTACCAGAACATGTGATTCCACTACCTGCCTTCAAAGCCATGCCAGCACAAGGATTCTTTCAGTCTCTCTCCTCTATTCCGCAGCCAACCAACAAAAACACCATGTCCGCCTATGTAGCCCAAAGACTGTGAAGCACTGCCTTGGAACCTTTTACTGGGGCCAACAACAACAACGCTGCTGCATGGATCCAGTCTGTCCAGAGCAAGCTGGCCCAGATGGAATGCCTGCAGTATCAAAACCGCAGGCTCAACTTGCCAGCAAGGTTCCAACCAAGCAGGTTTGTGACCCGCAATCCGATTACCCGGCCACTTGAAGCCAACCCAGAAGTCAACTTGGATTACCAAATCAGTCAACATGAACAAATAATGATCCCTCACAGTGAATACCTCAATTTGGCGCTTGACTCATTAGCAGGATCAAGCCACCCCCTCTTCCATCCAGCTGTGAGATCACCAATAATGTTCCTTCTATCCATTGATTCACAATAGCTATATAATCACTATCTCACAATAAAGATTATTATCTATCCTCTAAATCTTTTCCCCTTATAACTCTGCTAAAACAGCACAGTTACAACATTGGTAGCACAGGTAGGCTCTCCATCCTACCTTATCTTGAAAAATTCTGCCTGTTGCCTGCACACGCCGCGGCCAACAAAACCTCGACAGAATTATGTCTGGCCTCCCACTCGACTGGACTCCGTATGCGCCTGGTACCGCTATACCTGATGGTTTTGTCCTCTACCAGAACACGGTGATCCCACTACCCGCCTTCAATGCCATGTCTGCACAAGGTTTCTTTCAGGCACCTCCCGCAATGCCGCAACCAGCTGACAAAACCACCATGCCCGCCTATGTAGCACAAAGACTTTGCAGCGCCGCCTTGGAACCCTTTGTGGGGGCCAACAACGACAATGCTACCACATGGATTCAGTCTGCCCAAAGCAAGCTGGCTCAGATGGAATGCCCAATGATCCAAGTGCCCTTGGAAGACCCGGTGCTATATACCATTGCCAGACATCCCAATAAAGAGATGTCTTATCCTTTCTGCTTTTGCAGTTACATAGGCTCAGCTCTCTTGGACTTGGGCGCAGATCAAACTTTAGTCAATAGCAGCTTTGTGGATAAATTCAAGCTGGCCACTAATCCTTTGCATATTAAAAATGTGGTCCTGGCTGATGAACATCACATTGCTGCAACAAAAGAAACTGCCCCCTTCTCTGTCATGCTTGAGAACCTCCACTCTACCATCCAAGGTCCTGTCATTGATTTCCCCAAGTTTGACATTGTACTGGGACTAGACTGGTTAAAGAAAAACAACCCCCACGTGGATTGGGCAACCTCAGTGTTGACCATCAAGCGTGAAGGTATCAACCACCAAATCTACCCAGACTCTGTAGACCAACTTCTACAAGACCACGTCTTTGTAAGCATCACAGAGACCTTGGATGAGAAGGAAAACCTGAAAGCTATCAACTGGGACTCCTGCCAGTATGAAATCATACACTTCAAGGATCATCAAGACACCTCCACACCTCAAGACTGCGACATTGTGGCCCGTCACCCAGAAATCTTTAAGGAAGCGCTACCTGGTCTACCCCCTGAGAAGCACATCCAACACTCCATTCAACTCAAGGGGGCCGTACCCAAGGCACGCCCCATTTATAGGCTGACCCCAAACAAGGACAACACCCTGCGCGCCTATCTCAAGGAAGCTCTGGAAAAAGGACTTATCCGCCCCTCACAGTCTCCCTTTGGGGCCGCCGTATTCTTTGTGGCCAAGAAAGACGGTACCTTACGCCTGGTCACAGACTACCGCGCCTTGAACAAAGTCACCATCAAGAATTGTTACCCCTTACCACCAATTGACAATCTCTTTGACGCCTTGGGAGGAGCCTCTGTCTTCTCCAATATTGACCTAACTGTGGGCTACAACCAGATTTTTATCAAGGAGGAAGACATCCCCAAGACAGCCTTCTGCACCAAGTACGGTTCCTACAAATGCGTGGTACTCAACTTTGGCATGACCAATGCCCGTCCACTTTTGTAACCTTCATGAAAAAAGTGTTTGCACCACACATAGACAGGCACACCCTTGTGTACCTGGACGATATCATTGTCTACAGCCCCTCAGTAGAACAGCATCACAAGGACCTGGAGGAAGTCTTTGTGACCCTGGCACAACACAAACTGCTGGCCAAGCCCTCCAAATGCCAGTTATTCCGAGAGCAACTACCCTTCTTGGGACACATAGTCTCAAAAGACAGCATCAAACCCAACAAACAGAAGATACAGGCCATATGCAAGATGTGCCACCCAAGGATAAGTTGGAACTACGCACCTTCTTGGGAATGGTGGCCTATGTACGGCGCTTCATACCTGACTGTGGCGTCTTGACCTCCCCCTTTGTCCGCCATAACAGGTGCCAAGTCCAAGTTTGTGTGGACCCCCAATGTGACCTCTGTTTTAGACGCCTCAAGGAAAAACTCACAACAGCTCCCATCTTACAATACCCCAAACGGGATGGCAAATACCAGATGGAAACTGACGCCTCAGATGCATCCATTGGGGGAGTTCTGCAAATTAAGAATAGTGAAGGCAACTTCCTGCCTGTAGCCTACAAGTCGCGCAAGCTGACAAATGGCAAGTGTAGATACCCTATCCACAATAAAGAACTCCTGGCCATTGTACACTGCCTTGTCAAATGGCACTGTTACCTGGAATGGCAGGAAGAGTTTACAGCATTAACCAATCATAAGTCACTCATCTATTTCAAGACACAAGCAAACCTGTCACGCCGTCAAGCGCGGTGGATGGAAGTCTTAGAAAGGTTTAACATGCTCATCCAATATAAGCCCAGGGCCAAACTTGCCATGGCAGACGCCCTGTCCCGCCTGTATGTCCGCGCTTCTAGGGGAGAGAATGGGCTTGACCCAGACTGGCCTCTCCTAGTACTCCGTACAAAAGACAAAGGGTTCCCTGCAGGCATAACCAATATCACCAAAGAAACGGTCATCAAGAATGAGCACCTCTTTGCTGATGTATACAAGACTCTTCACAGAAAGATGTCAGATGGCACAACCATCCCCTACATTCCCACACATCAACAAGTCAATACCATTCTTTGCTACCACAGAGATCTTGGACATACCAAGAGCCGGAATCTATACAAATTCCTAAAACATAAAGCCTGGTGGCCAACCTTATACCGCAATGTCCAAGAAGTGCTAGAACAGTACAAAGTCAGCAAAAAATTTGCCAGAAGCAAGACCCCACCTAAGTCTGTACTCCCCATTCAAACCCAACTACCGTTCAAGGTATGGGCTCTGGACATTGTAGGCCCCATGCCAGGAAAGCACAACAACAAAAAATACATCATTACAGCCATCAATTTTGCAACAAGGTGGCCAGTAGCCCAAGCGGTGAAATTGCACACCGGTAACAACGTCCAACAATTCATTGGCAAAGAAATCATCAGCAAGTTCAGAAAGCCAGAACTCCTGATAACCAATGGGGGCAAAGAATTGACCTCCAAAAACACCAATGTGTACCTCGCCAAAAATGGGGTCAAACACACTGTCACTACACCATACCATCCGCAGGCCAATGGACGTGTAGAGCGGCTCTATGGTAGCCTTGTGCAAGCCTTAGCCAAACTCACCGCCAGGAGACCTGAAGACTGGTATAAGCAGCTACCAAATGCATTACTTGTGTGCCAAACCCAAGTGAACAGATCCACAGGGAAAGGCCCATTTGAACTGGTATATGGCACACAGCTTAATATCATTCAAGCATTGACAGGACCCAAACTGGAAATTCCAAGTCAAGTCCCCCCTTGTTCTGATCCTCAAGTAATGGAAGCCAACAGCAAACAAGCAGCCAAAGAAAAAGAACGCTTACAAAAGACCTTCATTCCCATCCGTTAAAGACACGAAGTTGGGGACAAAGTCTGGGTCATGAACGTCAACAAAAGCAAACTACAACCCAAAAAAGTAGGGCCAGCAATAATCCTAAAGATAAACAACAATAACACTTACCTCCTGCAAGGGCTCAGGAAACATAAGCAGGACAAGACGCTACATCACAACCGCCTACAACCTTGCAAAGCGAGACAGAAGCAACAAGAAACTGCCCTGCCTGCCACCAAACAACAACTGGTTCAATATGGCGCCCAGGCTCCTGACAACCTCCCCAACAACCTTCCCCCTGAGGAGGCCAACTTTCAGCTGGGGGTGTCAAAACCGCAGGCTCAACTTGCCAGCAAGGTTCCAACCAAGCAGGTTTGTGACCCGCAATCCAATTACCTGGCCACTTGAAGCCAACCCAGAAGTCAACTCGGATTACCAAATCAGTCAACATGAGCAAATGATGATCCCTCACGGTGGATACCTCAATTTGGCGCTTGACTCATTAGCAGGATCAATCCACCCCCTCTTCCATCCAGCCATGTGATCACCAATCATGTTCCTGCTATCCATTGATTCACAATAGCCATATAATCACTATCTCACAATAAAGATTATTATCTATCCTCTAAATCTTTTCCCCTTGTAACTCTGCTAAAACAGCACAGTTACAACAGCAGCAATTTTGGATTGCAGAAATCTCCATTTGTCTGACCCATGACGCTGGCACCTGGTGCAACAAGTGGCATGAAGAGCACACCAACAAGAACTGGGATACCTTTAAGCAAGACTTCCTGGAAAGATTTATGCTTAAAGATACAGCACTAATGATCATACACCAAGTAAAGAACTGACCCAGACAGGCACTGTAAAGGAACTCACCTGTGCCTATGAGGAACTCCAACTTTGTGCACCATCTGACATGGCCTTTGATACCCCAGCCACACACCTCATATACTATGACACACTCAAGTTGAATGTAATGAGACATGTGAACCTGGATCAAGTGACCAACCTACAAAGTCTGTACTGGGAAGCGGAGAAAGCGGAACAAACCTCCAACGCCCTTCATAAGCACAAGCTGGAAAACAAGAGAGACCCAAGGATTCCCACACAGGCGGGCACTCCACTTGACCACCCCTGGAAAAAACGGGAATAACACCAACCATAAACCCACAAGCTCAAACAGAAATGGGAATGGAAACAATGGCCAATCAAATTGTACCCATTTCTGTATCACTGCCACACAAGGCAATCAAGATGAGGGAAAAGCCCAGGTAGAGCATTAAGCAAGCCAAGCTCTCCCCACACAACTCCTGACTTTCTCAATGTTGAGTACCTACCTGAGGATGTGGACAATATCCAATGATCCAAGTACCCTCAGAGGACCCGGTACTGTACACCATTGCCAGACATCCCAATAAACTGATTTCCTATCCTTTCTGTTTTTGCAGTTACACAGGCTCAGCACTCCTGGATTTGGGTGTGGATTGAACCCTAGTCAACAGCAGCTTTTTAGACAAGTTCAAGCTAGCCACTAATCCTTTGCAGATTAAAAACGTGGTCCTGGCTGATGAACACCACATTGCTGTGAAAAGGGAAACCACCCCCTTCTCTGTCATGCTCAAGAACCTCCTCTCCACCATCCAAAGTCCCGTCATTGACTTCCCAAAGGTTGAAATTGTACTGGGGTTAGACTGGTTACTAAAGAACAATCCTCACATAGACTAGGCAACCTCAGTGTTGACCATTAAGCGTGAAGGTGTCAACCACCAGATCTACCCTGACTCAGTGGACCAACTCCTACACAACCACGTCTTTGTGCAAATCACAGAAACCCTGGACAAAAAAGAAAACCTGAAGGCAATTGACTTGGACTCCTGCCAGTACAAGATCATACACTTCAAAGATCACCAGGACACCTCCACGCCTCAGGATTGCAAAATTGTGGCCCACCATCCAGAAAACTTCAAGGAAGTGCTACCTGGGCTGCCCCCTGAGAAACACATTCAACACTCCATACAACTCAAAGGGGCTGTCCCCAAAGCACACCCTATCTACAGGCTGACTTCAAACAAAGACAACGACCTATATGCTTACCTCAAGGAGGCATTGGAGAAAGGACTTATCTGTCCCTCACAATCTCCTTTTGGGGCCTCCGTATTCTTTGTGGCCAAGAAGGACGGTACCTTACGTCTGGTCACAGACTACTGAGCCCTAAACAAAGTTACCATCAAGAATTGTTATCCACTACCACTGATTGAAAATATTTTTGACACCTTGGGAGAAGCCACAGTCTTCTCCAAGATTGATCTGACTGCAGGCTACAACCAGATTTGTATTAAAGAGGAAGACATTCCCAAAACAGCCTTCTGCACTAAATACAGCTCATACAAATGTGTGGTGCTCAACTTTGGCATGACAAACTCCCCTTCCACCTTTGTGACCTTCATGAATGAAGTGTTTGCACCACACATAGGCAAACATGATCTAGTCTACTTAGACAACATCATTGTCTAAAGCCCCCCAGTGGAACAGCACCACAAGGACCTAGAGGCAGTCTTTGCTACCCTGGCACAACATAAACTGTTGGCTAAGCCCTCCAAGTGTCAGTTCTTCCACGAGCAATTACCCTTCCTGGAACACATAGTCTCAAAGGACGGCATCAAACCCAACAGTCAAAAGATACAGGCCATATGCAAGATGCTGACACCCAAGGATAAGTTGGAACTCTGCACCTTCTTGGGGATGGTGGCCTATATACAACGCTTCATACCTGACTGTGGTGTTTTGACTGACCCCTTATCCGCCATAACAGGCGCCAAGTCCAAGTTTGTGTGGACCCCCCAATGTGACCTCTGTTTTAGACGCCTCAAGGAGAAACTCACAATAGCGCCTATCCTGCAATACCCAAACATGGCAGGGAATGCCAAATGGAAAATGACGCCTCAGATGCATTCATTGGGGGAGTACTAAAAATCAAAAAATAATGATGATGACTTCCTGCCTGTAGCGTATGAATCACAAAAGTTGACAGATGGCAAGTGCCAATACCCTATCCACAACAAGGAACTGATGGCAATCATGCACTGCCTAGTCAAATGGTGTTGTTATCTGGAACAGCAGGAAGAGTTCACAGCATTAACCAATCACAAGTAGCTCATATATTTCAAAACCCAAGCAAATCTATCTCACCGCCAAGTCCGCTGGATGGAGCTCTTGGAGAGATTCAATATGCTCATACAGTACAAACCTGGTCCTGAGCTTGCCATGGCAGACGCCCTTTCACTCCTATACATCTGTGTCACAAGAGGGAAAAATGGGCTCAACCCAGACTGGCCTCTCTTTGTACTACAAACAAAGGACAAGGGTTTCCCCCCCTGGTACAACCAACATAACAAAGGAAACAGTTATCAAAAACAAACACCTATTTGCTGACGTGTACAGGACCTTGCACAGAAAAAATGTCCAACAGTACTATCATTCCCTAGATCCCCACGCACCAGCAAGTAGACACCATCCTACGTTATCACAGAGACCTTGGACACACCAAGAGTCTAAAACTATATGAGTTCCTTAAGAACAAGGCCTGGTGGCCAACCTTATATTGTGACATTCAGAAAGTCCTAGACCAATGTGAGGTATGCAAAAAGTTTGCCAAAAGCAAATCCCCTCCAAAGTCAGTATTACCCATCCGCACACAACTACCCTTCAAGGTATGAGCCCTCAGCGTTGTTGACCCCATGCCAGGGAAACACAATGATAAGAAATACATCATCACCGCCATAGACTTTGCTACAAGATGGCCAGTAGTTCAAGCAGTGAGGGCTCAAAATGGCAATGACGTGCAACAATTTATTGGAAAAGAGATAATCAGCAAGTTCAGAAAGCCAGAATTCCTGATAACCAATGGAGGAAAAGAATTGACCTCCAAAAACACTAACATATACCTTGCTAAAAATGGGGTCAAACATACCGTGACAACACCATACCACTCACAGGCCAATGGACACGTAGAGCGGCTTAATGGTAGCCTTGTGCAAGCCCTAGCCAAACTCACTGCCAGGAGACCTGAAGACTGGTATAAGCAGCTACCAACTGCATTACTTGTGTGCCAAACCTGAGTGAACAGATCCACTGGAAAAATCCTGTTTGAACTGGTATACAGCATACAGCCAAATATCATTCAAGCATTGACAGGGCCCAAGTTGGAAATTCCAAGTAAAGTCCCCCTGCGCTCAGACCCTCAAGTTATAGAGGCCAACAGCAAGCAAACGGAAAAAGAAAATGAATGGCCACAAAAAACTTTTGTCCCCATCCAAGATAAACATGAAGTTGGGGATAAAGTTTGGGTCATGAATGTGATAAAGGCAAACTACAACCCGAGAAAGTAGGCCCAGCAATCATTCTAAAGGTAAACAAAAATAACACTTACCTTGTGCAAGGACTCGGAAAGCACAAACAAGACAAGACCCTACACCATGATTGCCTGAGACCCTGCAAAGCAAGACAAAAGCAAGACAAAACCGCCCTGCCCGCCACAGAACAACAATTAGTCCAGTACAGCGCCCAGGCTCCTGACAACCTCCCTGACGGCCTACCCCCAGAGGAGACCAACCTTCAGTTGGGGGTGTCAAAACTGCAGACTTGACCCTCCAGCAAGGTTCCAACCAAGCGGGTTTGTGACCCGCAATCCAATTACCCGGCCACTTAAAGCCAACCTGGAAGTCAACTCGGATTACCAAATCAGTCAACATGAGCAAATGATGATCCCTCACAGTGGATACCTCAATTTGGCGTTTTACTCATTACCAGGATTAAGCCACCCACTTCATCATCCAGCCATGTGATCAACACAATCATGTTACTGTTATCCTTGATTCACAATGACTATATAATCACTATCTCTCAATAAAGATTATTATCTAGTTTCTAAATATTTTCCCCTTGTAACTCTGCTAAAACAGCACAGTTACAGCACAAAAGTGAAAAGCTTTAATGTAGACCCTGACAACGTATAGGAGGCTCCAAGAAGACGCAGAGGGGCCCAGGAGCAAAGGGAAAGGTAAGGAAAGTTAAACCTTTACTAATAATCTTAGAGAATTGAGGGGCCAGAGAGAGGGCCCAGAAAAACCAGAAATTCAAAAGAGAAAGTCTAAAGCTTTACTTTGTGAAATGAGCAAGCAGGGGACCAAAAGTCCCCTGTCTTGCTTTAAGGAAAGCCATTCTGAATTTAAAAGTCACCTGACCTAAGGCTCAGATCTGATTGGTTCCAAGAGAGATTTTGCAGGGAGAATCCAATGGGTTGGGAGGGTTTCCAACAACTTCTGACTTCAAATCTGATTGGCAGGCATCAAAAGAGTATTTCAGGGCAGCATCCAATCCAGTTGGATTGGATTTTGAGGATTCAACAATAGTGCGCCCTGATTGTTTGGTTTTGATTAGTTTCAAATGTGGACAAGCCCAAGCCAAAAAATAATCCAAATTAATCAGATATTCCTTCACGTGGGGACAGAGTCAGAAGCATCTGTATTTACCACTTGGGAAGGGTATGCCAACATAAATCTCTCATCAATTGTGTGGGCTAAATCCTCAAGAGATTTAAGGGGCTTGGCCGTCTTATGAGCAGATTTTTTTGTGCGGCGCGGGAAGATTGTCCTATCCAGGGAAAATGGGGAAGTGACTTTACACCTTCTAGGGAAATATGAGCTGGGATAGCTCTGAGATCCTTTGGCCACTTGCAGGAGGTCTACAGGTGGCAAACTGTGATGGATCCAGGCCTAACCAGTCCATCCTACCATTATCCTGCCCTTGACTCTTATTGCTGTTACCTTCCTGGGACAAAGCTTCAAGGAGCTTTGCCTCCAGGGAGGCAATTTTATTGGATAACACTTTATTGTCATCCCGCCAACAAGCCATGATTTCAACGCTTTTTTCCTCTCGTGCTCTCAACACCTCAATTTCACAATTTGCCATCTCTTTTACTTGTTTCAAGATTTCATCCCATCCTACCAATAAGTTCCAAGCATCCCAAGCATAAATTTGGTTCCCTTGGGCGGGAGTCCCTTCCTTTGCAAAGTAATTGGAATACAGCTCTTTGAACGCAGCCTTTACTTCTACTAAAGATTCTGCAGGAACAGTCTTAGTGACCTCCAGGCTGGTTCAAACTTCTTCCAAAGTACTTGTAGGAACTTCCTTTCTTGCTGCAGCAGTTTCCACACAAAGGACCCCAAACTTGGCTCTCTCAAATTTTAACAAAGAAGGCATGATAATTGAAAAATAGGTGAGGGGAAAGCGTCAAAACCGACAATGTGAATATATATTTTATTAATGTTTAACTGTTTTTGCTTATATACCATTCAGGGCATACACGGCTGGAAACCCCTCTGGTTCCTGAATCAACCAATGATTTGCGCCACATGGTCTATGACATTTGAGTCATCTAACATAGATCTTTACCTAAAAGATCACCAACAATTCTCAACCTATGAGAATTGAACTATAATGGGCAGAAGTCACCTGACTTCATTCAACCCAATGTACCAATTTGGCATGGATCTTCCCCAGCTCCCAGCGCCAAAAACCCTGTGGATTGCACATCCTAAACTCAGCTATCAGCATTCCAACTGGGAACCAGCTGATCAAACCTGAATTCCTAGGCATACTTGCCTTTATTTAGTTATTTTTGCATTTAATGGTTTTTTTTGCCTTAAAACCCATTAAACTTCTTTAAAACTCAAACCAGGCGCCGCCACAGCGCCCAGCAATTTCCCCAGGCGGTGCCTGAGAAAATTTGATAGCAGTGCCTCGGCGCATCTCAAATTGATTAGGTGGTGCAGTGGTGCTTCTAACCCAATGAATTTGCCAACACAGAGCTTTTAACCCAAATTCCGGGGTTTTTCCTATGGTTAACCTTAACCAAACTTCTTGACAAAGTCAAGGCCATTTTAATATAATTAAATCCTGATTAATTATATCCCGTATTTATTAATTATTCTTCCTGATTAACTAATCCATTTTGAGACGCCTAGTCTCAAAGATTGATTTGGCCAATCTTGCCTCAATTCTTTTAGTTAGCCTAAACTAACTAAACATCCATATTCTGTTCTTTTATTAAACATAGATATACAGTTTCTAGGAACCTTTCCCTCAATAATTCCAAACAAACCTATCTATATGTAATAAACAGCAAAAACAGAACATTTTTATATTTTTGAGCATTTATTTGGCTAAATACTCAGCAGTGACTGTAGTACAGTCACAAGGCCCCTTCCTTCACTTCAGGGGAATTGGCCTCATCTTCTTGGATCTTTATAGGCTCCAATTCCCCATGGAATAGCTTAAGGAATTGAGGATGAACACAGGATCATTCTTCTCCCAAGGCAGCTCCAACTCCCCAAATTAGGTAGTTTGGCCCTGGACTAACCAAAATAATCTTCATAGGCCCTACACATTGCTGAAGACCTCTTCTCAGGTGCTTTTCTTGGAGCTTTTGATCAAACCACACCAGATATCCCACCTAGAAATGATCACAAGGAAGTACTCCAGGCTTTGAGCTCCACTTGGCAGCACGCTTTTCTTGAACCCGCTCTCCTTTACTCCTTGCCTTGGCAAATAACTTCTGCATCTCAGCTGCATGTTCCTCTACGGCAACTTCATAGGAATTCTTTTCCACAAACTCCCATTGGCCCACTTCAGTGCTGGTTGTAGTCTCCCGGCCATACAACATCCAAAATGGTGAAAACCCAGTAGAATCATGGGGCATTATCCGGTATGCCATAGCACTCATTGCTAGGTGATCCTTCCAATGGGTTGTATCTCCATCAGCCAATTTTTCCATAATGTGCTTTAAGGTTCCAATGGTTCATTCAGCTAACCCATTGGTCTTGGGATGGTAAGGGGCTGCAGTTAACTTAGTAATGCCCTATTTTAAGCATTCCTTAGTCAAGGCTGGCCCTACGTAGGGTGGTCCATTGTCAGTGAGAACCTTCTTGGGACAACCATGTTGTGCTATGATTTCTTCTCAGAGAAGCTTAGCAAAAGCAACGCTTGTTTCTTTAGCCATTGCTTGAACCTCTACCCATTTTGTGAAAGAATCAACGGTGACCACGAAGTATTCTTTCCAACCACTTGGTAATGTGATATGACCTGGATCCATTGAGACCAACTCAAAAGGATAATGTGACATCACTGACTTGAGCTGTACCTTAGATTTTGCCGCTGAGAACTTAGAGCAAACTTCACATTCTCGTAAAATCTGAAGGACCGTAGCTCTCATCTCTGACCACCAGTACCAGGCTTTTACTGCTTGCCAGAGCTTCTTGTATCTGAGGTGACCTCCCCATTGAACATAAAGATCTCTCACCACTTGAAGACGTTTGGATTCCTCCATGTAAATCCTATTCCTCAATACAGTAGTTTTAAAAGCTATGGCAACAAGCAAAAATTCTTCAGATTTAGACAAAATGATTTCAGATTTAAACAAAATCCAAGTCTCAGGTTAAAATATATACTCTGTTAAAAGGGTTTATTGGTGTTAATGGGCAAAATGGGTCAACACAGCAACAAAAAGCTCACACGCAAAGCAAAATCATTCAAAATATAATCCAAAATACATTGATTCACAAACAAAATGGTATGAGTTGACTTTTGGTGTGCATATGTTTACTATTTGAATTGGTGACAAAATACACCCAAGCAAGGTGTGTCAAAACTCAATCCAAAAACAAAACACAATAGCAACTCACAATGTAAACAAAATCACTCACGCAATGTGTGTAATGGATTGTAACCATGAATGATACCAAGGTATCTAAAATAAGACACAAGATCTGAAACATAATTTTAAAAATATTGTGTTGGGTGTTTGAATTTGGCAGTAAAATCTAGGAAAATGAGTGGATTTTTTGAGTATTCTAAAATGGGCTTTGTAACACCAAAAACAACTAATTAAGAAATAAAAATCTATAATTGGGATATTGGGTGGGAAAAACTCTAATTAAATATCCATATTCAGATTAAAGCAAAAAAAATTAGGGAGTAGCTTAATTAAGTTTTATTTAATATTATATTAAATTCTAAAAATGGAAGGAACACAACAACATACTACCATTGCACCTGTTGTGCGCCGCAGTTGCAGTCACCCCCGCGGGTCAAAGAATAGACTTAGTACAACACAAGTGCCTACTCAGGAGGGAGGCAGGAGAGGAGAGTTCCATAGTGACGCTGCACTGATACAGCCAGTTCAAGAAGCACAAGCTGCTAGGGTGCAGAGCATCAACCCTGGGTCCCAAAGCTGACCTGGAAGCCCACCAAGGTTACCACAACAAAAATGGTTAGAAACAAGGAGGTAGAACTTACTTCATATGTGTTTGACGTTGTGTACCGGCAAGAGTCAATCCTGTCAGCCATGCTGGAGAAGGTGAAGCCTGTAATTAATACTAGCTATGAGCCTTATGTCAGTGATGGCAATCAAGAGGATGATGAGGAGCCCTAGTTCTACCAAACCAATGAGGGACAGCTGGTGCTAAAGAAAGTTGCAGCCTTCTACAACAAGGTGCCTGTCATGAATAACATTTCAATACTTGTATTGAAAACCCAAGAGTTAAACCACGTTTGAAGAAGGCAGATCCAGCCCTCCAGACCAGTCCAGGACCCGCCAATCCGTTAAACAACAGGCTCAAATCAGTAAATCACTCTGCGTTCCGCTGTCCTACTACAAAGGACCCTTCAAAAACAACTCAAGTCACACAAAGTGGACAGGGGACCGCCAACTTGCTAAATTGTGTACTTGAGTTAACAAGTTACTCCAAGACCTGCCAGTCTCCCAAGGACAATTCCCCAAATGATCATCAGATTGATGCTAACCTGGAGCCACCAAAGACCCAAAACTATGCAGCGGTTGCAGCTTGCCTTAAGGAGGTTAAACCAAACCCTATTCTCAACTCTGCCAATGACCTGCCGGCATGCTGCCCAGAGAGGGTAGTACAATTGAACTACTCAGGTGACATGGTGAACAGTGGCGGCAGAATGAAGCATTGCTACTTCTATTCATCAGAGCAGGCACTACCTGGACCTCCTGCCCCCAAGACTCTAAGCCAAGATCCATGCCCAGCCAGTACCTTGTCTGCGAACCTGAGCCTTGCAAAAATAAAATGAGCAAAATCGCGTGGTATAAAAACCCTGGTGATATGGTGAAGACCACATTGTCATTTTTGATAATAAAGTTTTATGAACCTTTGGTTGAAAAAATCTTACCTATCTAGTCTTAGTGATCTTCCATATTAATTCCAGTCAAGTAGACCACCAGGCCGCCGCCCTCCCCCAAGACCAACCTGCCAAATTACCCCAGGCATTATACCATCCCCCAGGAGCCCCCTTTGGACCTGTGCATTTTACTGAGTACCCCCCAACCTGGCCTATTCAGAGTACGACTTGGAGACTATCCTCATTGCTGACCCCTTGGCCAGAACTAGAGAAACCAAATACATAGGACATAAAGGAAAGTGGTACAAAAGGCTGCCAAGATTGTTCAAAGACAAGTACAATTATCTGCCTGCCTACTTTGTTCCTATGACTCCTCCCTTAAACCCACAACCAGACCGCCCGCTGGAACCTACCGCCACAGCCAAGACCACCTCTACCCAACTGTTTGGAGTACTCTACATTACTTTGACAGGCTTGGTAGATTCCATGGTCCCTAACTCCGGACCCTGGTCCTTACTCGGGCGTTCTGTATCTTATATTATCAAGTTAGCACCCATTCTATGGTGGGCCTTACCTGCCGGCTCGGCCGCACCTCACCCCAAGCCACCTAATGCCTCTACCTACAACTGGCTTCCTGACATTATGACAATCTTTTACAAATATGGTAATCTGGGCCCCAAGATGTTATTAACACCTGGGGCAACTTGTATGCTCTTTTTTGTGATAATCACTTACTACACCCATAAGGCACTTACCTCCCTGATACTCCCATGGATGAAGAACCAACCTGCCAAAGAATTGAAAGACCCTGCACCTGGTGCAGAACCCCAGAACCCAGCCACATCACAAGTGCAAAATGTGATAGTGAACCAGACCACAACCAAGGTGGATATGCCCCAGATGGGCAAACTCACCTTAGAAGAAGCCCGCCAAGCCATGCCAGTCCTCCGCCTCCACTTCCAAACCAACGCCACTGCCTACCTTAGTGACACTGCAAAAGTCTTGGGGGTTGCCACCATGCTATCAGGAGACGCACTGGATTGGTTTGGGAAGGCCACCACCAAAGATGTTGAATTTTGCCTTGACTATTTGAAATTTGAAGCTGAACTCATGAGCACTGGCAATGACCAAGACACCAGATACTATGTGCTAAACTCTATGTTAGAGATCCAACAAGCAAACCTCTCTATTCAAGCCTATATCAACAAGTTCCTTAAACTGAAAACGTGCACCCAACTTGAAGATGAATTATCTGCCATTATCTTCATAAAGGGAGTTAATTCAGCCATGAAAGACCTGTTGAAGCACCACCCGCCTACACTGAGCCTAGAGGAATTACTGCCCCTATGCAAAGGCCTGAGTCTAAACCAAGAAGGACAGAACGTGAACCCTACCTGAGCTGGCAGAGCCATGACGCCCAATTGACCTGGAATGTCCACTGACAAGTTACAACACCACTATCAAGATGGGTTATGTTTCTACTGCCACGAGGCCGGGCATCTAACCAGAGCATGCCCTAAGAAGAATACACCTTCTGTATCCTTGGCACAAATAAACACCTCTGTGCAATCTTATAAATTCATCCAAGTGACCATAGACTGTATGGGAATCAAGCGTCAGATAGAGGCCTTTATTGACACAGGAGCCAATGAAAGCTTCATAGACACCAACTTGGCAAAGGAACTAGGACTAACAGCTTCAGAGCGCAGCCTACAAGTAACCATGGTAAACAGTTCCCTGGACACTGGCTACAAGTGCAAATAGGAACTTCCCTTGACAATTGGACAGAACATGTACCCAACTCCCTTGATCCTCTTGCTGGGATTGCCCCATCCTCTAGTACTGGTGGACTCATGGTCCAACAGACATGGTCTGATTCTAAATTATTGTGAGCAGACCGCCACCTTAGGACAGCCTGAATCTTGTGACACTGTTATGTTCCGTATGAGTCCTGGCAGAACCCTGACCAACAGACTCTTAACCATAAAGATGGAATCCAGCGTCAGGACACTACCTATTCCCCTGCAAAAGTGGGACCACGTATTTAGCAAAGAAGAGGCCACAAAACTACCCAGCTACTCAATATACAACTACGCTATAGACCTACTACCAGGTACCCAACCACACCACGGCCTCATCTATAGTTGCAACCACCAAGAACAAGTGGCCTTGAAAGCTTACTTGGAGGATATGACAAAAAAGGGTTTCATCCGAGTATCAAAGGCCCTGTGCTTGTCACTGATGCTGTTTGTAGGGAAGAAGGACGGCGGAATGCGCCCCTGCGTGAACTACCAGAAGCTGAATGATATCACTGTGAAGAACTGATATCCCATCCCTAACGCCAATGACCTTTGCAACGTACTAACTGGAGCCCAGGTGTACTTGAAAATTGACCTAAGAGATGTGTTCAACCAAATCCAAATCAAAGAGGGCAACAAATACAAAACGGCGTTCAAGACCAGGTATGGACTCTATGAATACCTGGTGATGCCATTTGGACTATGCAACGCCCCCAGCACCTTCCAGCGCATGATAAACACAGTATTGGGTGAATACCTCAACCAGTTCTGTGTGGCCTACCTTGACAACATCCTCATCTACAGCAAGACCCACAAGGAACACCTGCACCACCTGGACCTTATACTAGAAAAACTCTCCCAAGCAAACTTACATGCTAAGCTTAAAAAGTGTGAATTCTTCCAGTCTGAAGTTGAGTTCCTGGGATACGTTGTGAAGACCGACGGGTTTGCCATGGCACAGGACTAAGTAGAAGTAATAACATCTTGGCCGGTGCCCAAATGCAGGAAAGATGTGAGAAGTTTTTTGGGCCTGGCAAATTATTGCAGGGATTTCATCCAAAAATTTTCTCTGATTACCTTGCCCCTGACCCGCCTTTGCTCATACAAGGTTACCTTTGCTTGGACTGACAAGTGCACATCAGCATTTGAGGCCCTGAAGCTTGTTTTCACCTCTGCCCCTGTTCTGGCCATGCCCAACCCATCCAAGCCATTTGTACTGGAAACTGACGTGTCTGACTTTGCGGTGGGTGGGGTCCTTCTTCAGGAAGGAGGGGATGGTATGCTACATCCTGTAGAATATTACTCCAAGAAGATTCTCCCTGCGGAAGAAAACTACCCAATATATGACAAGGAGATGCTTGCAATAATGAAGACCCTGAAACATTGGCGCCAGTACCTATGTGGTGCTAAATTTCCAGTAAAAGTCTTAACCGACCACAAGAACTTGGTTTACTTCTTTAAACCCAGATAGCTAAACCAGAGGCAGGCCAGATGGGCCTTGGAACTGGCTGACTATACCTTGATCATTGACTACAAGCCTGGGAAGGTGAATGTGGTACCTGGCGCCCTGAGTAGAAGAGCTGATCTGATTCCTTCCTCTACAGAAACTAAGGACCACAACACACATGTACTCCTCAACCCAGCCAGCCTAGGCATCCAACTGATGTACATGAAAATCATGGCCCACAAACCTGAAGTAATTGAGGCGCAGAAACAAGACAAATACTCAGCAGACCTTGTTGCCAACTTGACCTCAGACCCAGAGAGCTGCCAACATAAGAAAGGATTCTTGCTGATAGGATCCATCCTGCTATTACACAACCGGATCTATGTACCAGAAGGTGAAACAAGGACCAAAGTACTCATTGACTATCACAACTCAGAGATGGCTGGCCACCCTGGCAGACTCAAGACACTCAAGGAATCAAGAAGAATTACGCTTGGCCCCGACTGGACAAAGATGTGGCCGCCTACATCAAAGGCTGTGAGACATGTGGAAGAACCAAAACCCGTAGATCCAAACCTGAAGGCCTGCTGAGGCCACTAGACATACTAGTGGGACCCTGGCAGTCCGTTTCAATGGATTATATTGTGGAACTGCCCCCTTCTAATTTGTTCAATGCAATCCTAGTCTTGGTAGATAGGTTTACTAAGATGTCCTATTTTGTCCCTACCACCACTCACTGCACCGCCGCGGAGACAGCTAGACATTTCCATGACTGCATCCTAACTCAACACGGCACTCTGTTGGAAATCATCACTGATAGAGGACCACAATTCACCTCCAAATACTGGACTCAGGTGATGAAGGACTTGGGGGTAAAGCGCTGTGTATCAACCTCCTACCACCCACAGACCAATGGCCAGACTATACGTGTGAACCAAATACTTGAACAATACCTACGATGCTATTCCAATGCCAACCAGGATAACTGGGCCAAGATGCTACCCATGGCACAGTATGCCTACAACAGTAAAGACCACGCCTCCACAGGAATGTCCCCCTTCAAGGCCAATTATGGATTTGACCCATCTTGGGATCCCAGTATTGACAATAAGGAAATAAACCCGCAAGGACAAACCTGGATTGAACAGATATACAACACCCAACAAACCTGTCTTAAGAATCTGACCCGCACTGTCCAGACTTATAAGGCTTTTGCCGACAAAAAGAGAATTCCTGGGAAACCATTGAAGGTAGGGGACAAAGTCTATCTGGACTCTCAAAACGTGCCTCTGACTGTTCCCTGTCAAGAGTTAGCCCACAGAAGAAGTGGCCCCTACAAGATCACCAAACTAGTGGGTGAAGTAGCATTTGAACTAGAATTACCCCCCTTGTGGAAAATACACAACGTCTTCCACCGCGCGCTTCTATTCAAGAAAGAGGGGAACTCACTCCCTCACCAGAAACTCAAGACTGAACCCCCTCCCATCCAAGTAGGACGCTCTGAAGAATACAAAGTTGAATATGTTTATGGAGACCATACCCACTATAAAACCCTCTATTACTACGTCAAGTGGAAGCAATACCCACCTGAGGAAAGCACCTGGGAACTATTAAGCAACCTACCCAACGCCCAACTAGCAATCCAACAATACCTTGAGAAGAAGGCCAGGAAGGAAGGGACCCCTGGGAAGTAAGGGGATGATGTCATGAATGACATTTCAATACTTGTATTGAAAACCCAAGAGTTAAACCCTGGTTCCCAGAAGGCAGATCCAACCCTCCAGATCAGTCTAGGACCCGCCAATCCGTTAAAAGACGGGCTCATATCAGTAAATCACTCTGCGTTCTGCCGGCCTACTACAAAGGACCCTTCAAAAACAACTCAAGTCACACAAAGTGGACAGGGGACCGCCAACTTGCTAAATTGTGTACTTGAGTTAACAAGTTACTCCAAGACCTGCCAGTCTCCCAAGGACAATTCCCCAAATGATCATCAGATTGATGCTAACCTGGAGCCACCAAAGACCCAAAACTATGCAGCGGTTGCAGCTTGCCTTAAGGAGGTTAAACCAAACCCTATTCTCAACTCTGCCAATGACCTGCCAGCATGCTGCCCAGAGAGGGTAGTACAATTGAACTACTCAGGTGACATGGTGAACAGTGGCGGCAGAATGAAGCATTGCTACTTCTATTCATCAGAGCAGGCACTACCTGGACCTCCTGCCCCCAAGACTCTAAGCCAAGATCCATGCCCCACCAGTACCTTGTCCGCAAACCTGAACCCTGCAAAAATCAAAGGAGCAACATCCCATGGTATAAAAACCCTGGTGGTATGGTGAAGACCACATTGTCATTTTTGATAATAAAGTTTTATGAACCTTTGGTTTGAACAAATCTTACCCTATCTAGTCTTAGTGATCTTCCATATTAATTCCAGTCAAGTAGACCACCAGGCTGCTGCCCTCCCCCAAGACCAACCTGCCAAATTGCCCCAGGCATTATACCATCCCCCAGGAGCCCCCTTTGGACCTGTGCATTTTACTGAATACCCCCAACCCGGTCTATTTGGAGTACAACTTGGAGACTATCCTCATTGCCAACCCCTTGGCCAGGACTAGAGAAACCAAATACATAGGACACAAAGGAAAGTGGTACAAAAGGCTGCCAAGATTGTTCAAAGACAAGTAAAATTATCTGCCTGCCTACTTTATTCCTATGACTCCTCCCTTAACCCCACAACCAGACCGCCTGCTGGAACCTACCACCGCAGCCGAGACCACCTCTACCTAACTGTTTGGAGTACTCTACATTACTTTGACAGGTTTGGTAGATTCTGTGGTCCCCAACTCCAGACCCTGGTCCTTACTCGGGCGTTCTTTATCTTATAAAATCAAGTTAGCACCCATTCTATGGTGAGCCTTACCCGCCGGCTCAACCGCACCTCACCCCAAGCCTCCCAATGCCTCTACCTACAACTGGCTTCCTGGCAGTGCCCATGCCTTGCAAGCCTGTCATCAATCAGGATCCTGGCTTGTCTGAACCCACAAAGCCCGCCCAGAAGCGCATCCC
This sequence comes from Entomophthora muscae, assembly GCA_014839935.2. Classification (NCBI taxonomy): domain Eukaryota; kingdom Fungi; phylum Entomophthoromycota; class Entomophthoromycetes; order Entomophthorales; family Entomophthoraceae; genus Entomophthora; species Entomophthora muscae. The sequence goes on from QTSX02005854.1 coordinate 131,178, forward strand.
TGACATCAAACGCATCATCCTGCTTAAGCTAATGCAGGAATTGGGTGAATACAAGGTGGCCGCGGCTATGAGAGAGGGGGGCTAAACTAACTAAGTTTGGCTCCCATCCCAGTGTAACAAACCACCAGGATGCCATCCAGTGCAGAACCGGGATGGCCGCTTGGAGGGGGGACCACAGGGAGGACACCAGGGAAAACTGAGGAAATTAGGTGTTCAAACCCATCAGTATCAGGCCAGTGAGCAACCAGGGAGTGCAGGTAGGAGCAGGAGAGGACACCTTGGAGGGCCCGGGGGTACTGCATGCCTCTGGACCATGTTGAGGAGGGGAGGCATGGGAGGCACTACTTCTTCAGAAACGGGTGAAGTAAGGTCCACAGTGTCCAAGTCTAAATCATCACACGTCAGGCTCTTGACCACAGCCTCTCCAGAAAAGAGAAGACTTCTGGGGAGGTCCCAGAGACTGGCAGGGTCTCTACCAACCAGACAGGCCAACAAAGAGATTTCCCCCCATAAATCAGGGGAGGTGGACCACAGAAGCAGCAAGAACGGAGCCAAGGAAAATACCACAAATTTGAGAGCTGGGAGTATTATAGGAATGTTCCTCACAAAATTTGGAGTAGGACAATTTATTTTTCAGATAAAAATAAGGTAAAACAAGGGCTGATAGGGTATACTTATCAAAATAGACCCAAACTGTAGCAGAACGGGTCCAGAGGGCTTTACAATGATCATGGGAGGTTGGGAAGAACAGCAAGCAAGAGCGGGTTTGAGATCAATAATTTTAATAGAAAATTCAAAATAATAATAGGTATTATAAGGAAAATCATTTGAAAATTTGAGTTTTTGAACTCTGTTTCAAAAGCAAGAACAGGAAAGGCAACTACTAGATGAACCAATACTAGTATAATGAACCAGAAGAAAAGCTGGGTTCAAAACCGGCTGGAAGAAGGTAAGCTTGGAACAGAAACTAACACCCTAATCTTTAGGCTATAGGAACTCAAAACTGGGTTCCAAATAAACACAAATATAATAATAAAGTGCAGAATAGCTCCAAACTTTAATATTATTGGAAATAGACAAGCAGGGGACTATAAGTCCCCTTGCTTGCATAAAAGGGATGGGCTGCAAATAAGCTGGGTCACTGACAGTGGAAGCAAATCTAATTGGCTGGAGGCAAAACTTTGCTAGGCAGGGGCAGGGGGACTGGAGGGTTTCATTCCAATTTCCGCGGTCAGATCTGATTAGCTGGAAGAGGTGCTGGTCATTTGGAATTCACTTGTGTTGCTCAGTGCCAATGTGGCGGCCTCTGATTGGCCAGCTCTAATGGTTTTTAGAAGTGGGCAATACCAAGCCAATAAGTAGTCCAAATTAACCAGTGTTTCTTCCCAGGAGGGAGCAACCAAAGGCAGAGGTTCCGCAGGGTAGGCCAGCACAAACCTCTCATCTACCTTGTGAGCTAAATCATTTAAAGAATTAAGGGGTTTGGCGGGCGTTTTAGAACCTTTCTTGGTACAACAAGGGAAAATTGAGCAATCCAAAGCCAGAGGTGGCAGTGAATTTACAGCGGCCCTTGTTAGGGTTGATCCCAAGTACGCCAGCAAGACCTTCAACAAGTTCATTAACACGGGTCAAGTCCTTGCCACAGAGAAATCCTTGCGTGTTTCCACTATGCTCACCAAAGAGCACAAATGGGCAATCCGCCAGTGGATCACCTGGGACTGCCATCTTGAACTGGCAAATATACAGGCTATGGTCAAGTCTGCTTTTGGGATTGAGGCCTTGATTTCCTTTTACTACCATCTGGTCAAGGGAATGCAATTTTCCTGGAAAAAACTCAGGGTATTCCCATACAATCAGAACAGCCCAGCCAATATTGAGACCCAGAAAAACTACGCAGAGGCATACACTGCCCTCAAAGCCAAGGGGACGGTCAAATTTTACTATATTGACAAATCAGCATTTGCCTTGTCAATGCGCAATGAGTATGGGTATGTCCCCAGAGGCTCCAATGACGGGGTGGCTTGGCGTGCTGCAGTCTGCGCCACAGCCTATTCAATGGTGGCTCTCCTCAGTTCAAAGGGGGTCAAGCTCTACCAAATGATACTAGGCTCCCACAATAGCCGGACCTTCCTGTCATTTTTCCAATTGGTCCAGGAGCACCTGAGGCGCAAGAGCCCGGGCTTCACCAACGTAATTGTGTTGGACAATGTTGGTCTCCACAAGGTGGCTGATATTCTTGAAGAATTTCCATCAATTGACACAAGCATTGCAGTGGGCCCCCAGCAATTGGCCACGGCAAATATGCGCCTTCTCTTCCTCCCTGCCTATTTGCCCTTCCTAAATCCCATCAAGGAAGTCTTTGGGTGGCTCAAGCAAGTTGTCAAGTGAGGAACCCCAACTGGGACTGAGGACCTGTTTGATTTGCTGCAGGCCGGGATTCATACCCTCCCAGCTGAGACCGTGGCCAAATTCTATAGCCACGCTGATTTGTTCATCCCTGCGTGCCTAGCCAAACAGCCAATCAATTAAAGGCTTATTGTGTCCAATTTTTTATATTCTCTAATTTATTATTCAACATTTATTAATTATCATTTTATATTTAGATGTTTCTACACCCACAATCACATCCAGAAGATCCATCAATAGATGTAAGTAATTTATTTATTTTATTGTATATTATTTTATTATGCTATCTAAGGGTATCCCAAACGCTTGATACTGGATTATGCAAACACATTAATATCACTTTTGGAAAATAAATATAATAATCAAAAAAAGTTAATGTAATGTTTCCAAATCAGAAGTAGAATTTATTGAAATATATTATTATGCTTTTATTAAGACCTTCTCTGGGATATATTCTGCAGATCTTGTTTGCTAAAATAAGAATTAGAAAAATTTATTATAATAAAAATATTATAAATTGCAATGGAATTATTTGGAAGAGAGAATTTATTAAGAACACCTGTAGTGAGTTTGGCAATATGTACCCACCCCACAATGGAGGTGGCGCACAACCTCCACCGCCACACCGTGGACAGTGGATACACCAGTATTGGAATACTCCCTCCTGCTGGTGAAGGGAAGTAGGGTCAGGTGGAAGTGAAGCAGCAGCTTTTTGGGCGGGGCTGCAAACCCGTAGATACCAGCCAGGACCAGGGCGTCCTGGATGACGTGATCCACTGAGTTGTACCCAGGGGGACCTTCTTCCCATCCAGGGAGAGCCTGGCCTTGTTGATCCCCAGAAGGACCCTGTCCAGGTCCTCAACCAATGCGCCCATCCCAAAGAAGAATAAAACCCCAGGTAAACAACGAGGTGAAGCCTTTGCCCAGCAAAAGCTTCTGTAAACTCACACAGTTTATTATAAACCGTGCTTATCTTCTTGTCATGCTTTGTCTTGGCAAAGGTCAGCTCCATAGCTGCCAGGACCCCCGTCTCGTTGGCACTCCAGGCCAGCCCAAAGTCTTCCAGGAGGATTTTGGTCTTCTTTATGCCTGTTGCGTCTGCAAAAGCCAATTTGCTCACTGCGCGCCCAAAGTTCTCAAGCAGGTAAGACAGGGTGTGCTCCACTGGGAAGAAAAAGCAAGAAGCCGCATGAGCCCGGCCCATCTCCAGTACATTCTTGAATGGGAGCATCACCAGGACGTCCCAAACAAGCTCAATAGAGTTTACACAGTAAACTTCACTGAGTGATACCGGGTCCAGGCGGACCAGTTGGGCATCCTTGTAGGCAGTAACTGCCCACTCAGATGCCCCCTCTCCATGTGTCAGCCCAGCCAATGCCTCCCTGGACATAGGAAAGGACCTGTGGATACGGTCTTCAAGCTCCTGCAAGACAGGGGGGACAGGAAAAGCTGCTTGGCCACATGAGTGGCATAGTTGGCGTAGAATGTGGTGGGGACAAAAGGGACCAGGACCCGGCAGAGTTCACCATTGACTTCTTCTAAAAAAAGGTAAGTATTTGGAAATTTTTATTAATTATTATTTTAGGTTACCTTCTGCAGTCTCCTCCTTGTCTGCAGCCTTGGCAGGCTTTGCCATTCTTGGTGTAACCAGTTGTGCTGGCTGCTCAGTGTCATCTGTTTGGGTACTGTTGTGTTCTGAGGCGCAGCACAGACACACAACGGGGAATCCTAACCTTAGGATTGGATTTGTACTAAGTTTTGGTTAGATGACAGAGAAGGCAGTTGTGTTTACCTTGCAGCCCTGGATGAATAATCTCTGCTAGGTGTGGCTAGAGAGAGGCGCGGAAGTACAGAAGACACAAAGACAAAAATGTGAATAGAGCTTAATTTTATTGGTAAAATAGGAAATGGATTATATAGTGGTTAGGAATACCACAAAACACTACCAGGACAGTAGGATCACTTGCCACAAGCATGAGTGGGGCGAGTGAGTTGCGCAGAGTCAGGAAACCAAACAATCATTTTTCCTGATATAGAAACCAGTTCATTTTGAGAGTCAGAAGCAAAAGCAAGAGATTTGTCTTCAAAATGGCCCACCAAAGGCAAAATCAAAACATGGTGAATGCCGTTATTCACAACATTGCCCCCCTCTAGGTTGGCCTTAGGGGGGTGATACTTGCGGAGGAACTTGGCGTGTACGCGAGCAAAAGGGCAACCACTGGAGAGGAGCTTTACTGTGTACTCAGATCCTCGTTTTAAACCCACTTCTAAAGGACCAATCCACAGGGAGTCCAGCTTATGTGCGCGCCCACCCACACGGTAATGGTAGTACAGGACATGGTCACCAACATCAAACTCAGGCAAGGGGGAGCGCCCAGCGTTGTCAGGAGAGAGCTCAAGCATCTTAGTCTTATATGTGGAAGTGTAGGCAGTGGCCTGTATATCAATGATGTGGTTGACTAAGTCTTTGATGTGGTTTTCAGGGTTCATGGCCTTATCAGAGGAGAGTAGGGGAACCCCCAAGAGTGATGGAGTGGTGGCTTCACGCCCATACAACATGGCAAAGGGGGAGTACCCTGTGATCTGATGCCTGCTCAGGCAATAGGCAAAGAGTGCAGCAGGTAAGTATAGATCCCAATTGGCAGTGTCAGAGTAGGTGAGTTTTCTCATGATAGAAACCAGTGTCAAGTTGGCACGCTCAACTGCCCCATTAGTGGAAGGATTATAGGGGGCAGAGAAAGACTGGTGAGTTCCTAGAGCTTCAACAACAGAGGTTACAAGTTTGGCATTGAAGTTGGTTCCGTTGTCTGATAACAGCACTTGAGGACAGCCATGGCAGTAGAAAACATCCTGCAGCAGGAAGGCAGCAGTAGTCTTAGCAGTGATGTCTTTAGTAGGGCGAGCTTCTACCCACTTGCTGAAGTGGTTGTTGGCAATCAGGATAAAGCGGCATCCGGAACGTGAGCAGGGAGAGGGCCTACAGAATCAATGCTAACCGTATGAAAAGCGTGTTGAGGGGGAACCAATTTGAATTTGTGAGAAGAAGCTCAGGGCCTCTGGAGTTGGCAGTCATGGCAACTAGCTATGACATCTGGGATCAACAGGCAAAGATTCTCCCAGAAGTAATTCTTCTGAAGCCAATCAAAGGTCTTGGCAATGCCTCCATGGCCAGCCTCTTTATGAGCTTGCAACATCAAGGAGAGGCAAAGACTGGGGCGCATGTATGGCAGGTATAGACCCCGCACCTTCTTGATCATAGGATGAATCCCTGTTTGGGTTACTTCATGGCCCAGGAATTCAAGGCGTTCTTTGAAGAAAACACACTTAGAAGGCTTTAGTTTGAGGCCAACCTCTTGGATCTTTATGAACACCTCTTTAAGATGGGCTAGGTGATCAGTGAAAGTTGCGCTGAAGACTGCTATATCATCTAGATAGACTAAGACACACAACAACTTCAAATCACACAGGATGGAATCAGGCTCTCTGAAAAGTTGCCAGGGCATTACAGAGCCCTTGCAGCATGCGGGTAGGCTCAAACAATCCTTCTGATGTGATGAGCGCAGCCTGCTGACGGTCTTCAGGAGAGAGGTCAACTTGCCAGTAACCAGACGCCAAATCCATGGCAGAGAAAAACTTAGAACCTCCAAGGCGTCAAAGAGCGTCATCAATACGTGGTAAGGCATAGGAATCTTTCTTGGTTAGAGAATTCAACCTCCAATAGTCCATCACAATCTGGTGGCCCCCATCCTTTTTCTTTAAGATGAGCAGAGGAGAAGCCCAGGGACTTTGAGAGGGAGCTAGCAGTCCAGTGTCTGGCAGTTGTTTGAGCTCCTTAGAAACCTGTGCATCTTCCACTTGTCTGCGGCGGTATGGCTTGGCACAAAAGGGGGAGCATCTCCTGTGTCAATCTGATGAATCACACCTTTGTCCAGCCCATAATCAGTGTTATCTTTAGCAAAGATGTCTGAGAATTGGTCTAGTAAATCAAGCACCTCTTTCTGTTGTACCAGGGACAACTGAGGGAAGTCTTGGGCATTGAACAGAGATAGAACTTGAGGCTTGTCTTTGGGTAGGTTAAAGTCTTGAAATTTTCCAAAAGGGTGAAGGGACAAGACGTCAGGGGCATTTAACAACTTTCTGTAACCAACAACCTGTCCTCTGGATACAGTCATAGGAAGCGCAGTAAGGTTGGCAACTAGTAATTGAACAGGATCCTTGTGGGAAACGTCCAGAATTCCAGGACAAAGGTAAGGCTTGTTACGCCCCAGTGAAGAAGGAGAGTACAGTTCTAAGAAAGTCTGGTCAGGTAGTTCATATGATATCTGGGAGTCTATGATAGCCTGAGAGCCTGGAGGGATGGTGATAGCAGACGTGGCCATGAGAGGGATTCCCTCAGTTGCAGGACAAGCCATGGGAGGACACTTCATATTGGTGGAATGGGTTTGGTATTTTAGGGTGAAAAGCCCAGTGGGGTACTCTAGGGTACATGTCTTCAAACGTTTACCAGGAACTTTGATTGGCTCCTCAAAGATCAGAGGGACTTGATACCCTAGGATAGAAAGATAACCATCCTTTAGGTTGATGATCCCATTATACTCCTGAAGGAACTGGGTACCAACTAAAAGGTCGTAGCTCTCATTTTCTAGAACAACAGCCAGCGCAGCCAACAGGAGTTTACCAAATTGCATTGGCAAGGCAGAGTACGCGCCAATGGCGCAAGTCATGGAGAGACCAGCAGTGCCATAGGATTGATGGTAGTTGAGGTTGGGGTCAGCTTAAGTTTCTTCACCAGTTTAGAAGAAACAACGTTGATAGGAGAACCGGTGTCCAGGACGGCTTTGATCTTTACTTTTTGGATAGATATCTCTACTTGGGTGGTGGTGCGTCCAAAGGGTGGCAGAACAGCCAAGATATCCTGCGCCTCAGCTAATTCCTTGTCCCATTTCTCAATCATGCATCTTAGTCCTGGGAACTCCTTATATACAGTTTGGAGAGGGAGTGAGACAGATACATTCTTGAAAACAGTGTTGGCAACTTTAGCAGCTTCCTCTGATGATTCTACTAATACAGGGGACCGTTTTGACTGAGTAAGATAGGGACAGGAGACAACTGCTTTGGCCTCAGACAAGGGCTTGGCAGTAGTAGTAGTCTTCCCAGATTGTAGCTTGTAGGGAACTTCAATAGTCTCAGGGACGGCAAGAACAGAATACCCATATGCATCAGGGTCTTCAACATCAGATTCATCCACGTCAGAATCATCAGAAATGTCATGGAACAGAAGGAGGATAGGAGGAGCCTCATCATCAGCAGGCTCAGAGTCAGTAGCAGGCAGAGGTGTAGAAGGAGACTGGGAAGAATTGTCAACCAAGAGCGTCTCTGCCTCTAGGTTGACTGTTCTTTTCCCAACTGATCTTTGGGATCAGCTCTTTCAACCCGTGGATTGGTGCAGACTCAAGAGTGGTGGCCTATCTGACCGCAGTTGTGGCAACCCTGACGTTGAGGAGAATTTTGTGAGTTCATAGTGAGGATCCAAGGGCTGCAAGAAGAAGAGCCAGAGTTGGAAACGGCACAACTCTTCCAGACAACTGCCCCAGAATGGGTAAGATGCATATCTTGTAGCAGTGTCTTTATACTTTTCATGGAGGACAGAATTGCCTTGTGGGCCTTTAAATGAAGGCACAGGAGTTGATTCACCTTGAGGGCCTGGGCACAGGCCATATACACTTCATGCGCCATCAATTGTTGCTTGTTATTAATTGTTGTCCTCCATGTAAAATCTGTCTGAAAATTCAGTTAACGTCTCTTTGGGCTTGAAAGATATGTGCATGAGGGCATCCTTTTTCACCTCCAGGCTAAGATCACCACCAAACTTGTCAATCAGGAGTTGTTTCATGTCTTCCCAGGTCTCAATGGTGGGCAGCTCTGGCACAACTACTTCTTGACAGGTGGGGTGTAGACAGGTTAGAATGTGTTCCTTCTTAACCTCATCTGATGCTCGCCTCATGGAAGTCTCATAAATAGTTAGGAAAGCTGCAATAGTTGAGGTTTTGGGATCAAAGACTTGCTTAAAAGTAGGCTTGAAGTGTGCCTTGGGAGCTGGACTGCCATTGCTTCTATTGAGTACATTTATGCGCGGGGAGAACTCAGCTTCAGATTTGGAGGGAAGTTGTCTAGCCCATAGTTGTTGAACACTTTCTTCAAGGGTCATCAGAGTCTCGGTGGTTCTGGCACCCATAGTGTTGGCTAGAGCGGTCTGTTGTTCAGTAACATCTAGGCGCTGTCCTTGGGTAGTGACAACAGTGGGGAGCTCAGCCAGCCGCAAAGTAAGGGATGGCCCCACTGACAGGCAGGGGGCAAATCTGTTGTTACCAAATTGATCAGCTCACTCATCTCCTGTACGTCTCTGTCCAACTCAGTCTGATCTTGTTTCAAATGGTACACCTCATTAGCTAGGGCAATCAACTCTCTAGCACAGTGGATTTGAGGAGCCCCTGCCAAACCAGGACAACAGCCATCTTCCTTGTTAACCCCAAGTGGGCTAGCAGCAGACGTCACTACCTCACGTAAAGCAGCAACTTCTTGCTGTAGTTCAGCAACCTGAGCAGTCAGCGCAAGAACCTGGGGGTCGGGTTGAGGCATTTCAGTAGGACGTCCTTGGCTACAAGTGAAAGCGTGTGATTCTCAGATGGCCTCCCAGATCCTCTGCTCTCTGTCCACCAGATCATCAGCAGGAGGAGAAGGCGGGCATCAGGTTTGGGAGTAGACAGCTCATTCACCTGACTCTGAAGTTTGGCTATAGCAGCAGCAGTGGTAGCTCTCTCTTGATCAAATTCCGCACTGAGTTCATTTAGACCTTGGGCGGCAGGTCAGCTACCTGTTGCAATTGCTCAAAGGAATAGGCACTGAACGCATTGAGCTGTTGCACTAGGCGTTCAAAGTTGGTAAGGTAAGCGTTTAGGGTGGAGTCTACTTGAGTTTGCCAGGGTTGTTCTAACTGGTGAAACTCATGTAGCCGCTCCCTAACGTACTCAGGGATAGACTGGCGCATGTTCTCAATGGAATTGACTAAGCGTGTTTGAGAGGTGACCAAATCACGCTGATTGCCAGATACCAGGGAGAACAGGGAATGAATCCATTGCTGGTAGGCGGCAAACTGGTCCCAATGATGGGTAACAGCTACTTGTAGAGACAAGATCTCTTGAACGTGGAGTCCCAACACCATCTGGTGGTGGGCCAAGGCGGGCTGTACAAAGGATGACAGCAGGTGATCAGCAGAGCCAGCCGCTGAGAGGAGATGTTGTGGAAACTAAGGGGCCACAATTAACTCATAGTATTTGGCATGGCTAAACTGTAGCTGAAGGCAAGGGATGGCCCCGTCCTGAGCTATCCCAAGGGCTACCGCCATGACTTGGTCCAAGTCAGGGGTACCCATAGGGTAAGCAACTAGGTGGTGATCATTCCCAAGGTTCAGTACAGTAGGAACAATAGGCGGGTTGGCAATGTCTTCCTCAATAGGAGGGCTGGTAATTTCAGGCGAGGTTGACTCCCAAATAGGCAGAGGCAAGGGACCTGAAAATGTAGATGCAAAAGGGATAACCAAGGGGCTTACAGCCCCTGTAGTGAGCACCATTTTTGTTGTGTTCTGAGGCGCGGCACAGACACACAACAGGGAATCCTAACCTTAGGATTGGATTTGTACTAAGTCTTGGTTAGATGACAGGGAAGGCAATTGTGTTTACCTTGCGGCCCTGGATGAATAATCTCTGCTAGGCGTGGCTAGAGAGAGGCGCAGAAGTACAGAAGACACAAAGACAAAAATGTGAATAGAACTTAATTTTATTGGTAAAATAGGAAATGGATTATATAGTGGTTAGGAAAACCACAAAACACTACCAGGACAGTAGGATCACTTGCCACAAGCATGAGTGGGGCAAGTGAATTGCGCAGAGTCAGGAAACCAAACAATCATTTTTCCTGATGTAGAAACCAGTTTATTTCAAGAGTCAAAAGCAAAAGCAAGATATTTGTCTTCAAAATGGCCCACCAAAGGCGAAATCAAAAATGGGGAATGCCGTTATTCACAACAGGTATGTTTTGCAGGTCTTAGGTGGGCATACATTTCTGGGTCATCTGTCCAGACAGACGGCGCAGAGAGGGCAAAGGACTTGAATTGAAGGCCTTCCACAACGTGCTTCTGGACATTTAAAAGTTGCTCAATTGTTGTTTTGGGGGTGTCTGGAATCTTGGCCATGAGTGCTTTGGAGACAAATTTTCAATTTTGTCCCCTTCAAGGACGGCAGACTTAACTCTTGCTTTGACCTTGCGGTCAATCTCTTTAATTTTGGCAATCACCAAGTCAAGGTCTTTTAGCAGCTTTTTGAGTTCTCTCATTTTATTTTTTCACTAACCTTTCCATATGTTTTTATAGCTTTTGCCCCAATAAACTCTGTATTATTTTGATACTGTTGCCTCTTTGTTTATTCCTTTTTGTTTTCCCGTTTATTACATTATCCCATCTTTTTAACCATTGTGTATATGTTTTACGCTCATCTCAATGTGCATTGTTTGCTTTGTGTTGGAATTGTTTCCTTGATTACCATATTATTTTTAGTGCTTGACATAGCCCCTTGCAAAAACATTAACAATAATTTGGTGATCAGCTAAATTTGAATTAGAAAATTATATGTTAACTTTTTTTAGATAAAGTTGTTAACAATCCAAATTCAAACCCTTAATGATAAGCTTTAAGTCAATCAGGAGCCGAGTGATAAAGTGATTGTTGTGACATAAAGGGTCATTCAATAATTCTTTGATGCATGTGCACTAATTAATATGATTGGCTGGATGTTTTGCCATTGTACGCCATTGTTGCTGTGGCAAGTTGTTGATGGACTAGTTCTAACCCAGCAGCTGATTAAGCACTAGTCCATCAACAACTTGCCACAGCGGCAATGGCGTACAATGGCAAAACATCCAGCCAATCATATTAATTATTTCATATGCATCAAAGAATTATTGAATGACTCTTTATGTCACAACAATCACTTTATCACTCAGCTCCTTATTGGCTTAAAGTTTATCATTAAGGTTTTGAATTTGGATCAGTAACAACTTTATCTAAAAAAGTTAACCTATAATTTTCTAATTCAAATTTAGCTGATCACCAAATTGTTGTTAATGTTTTCACAAGGGACTATGGTTGGGTGCTAAAAATAACTGTGTTAAGGATCTAGATACACACCTTAGTAAATATATGATTTTATAGAAATAAGCTGAACATAAAGAATAAAACCAACTATAAACAAAGAGAACATGAACAATTGAAATTCAAAAAAAAGATAATATAAATAGAAAATGTTTGGTGACAGAGGTTTATTGGGGTGGGGAAAAGTGATGCATAGTAGGCAGAATGGCGTGGGAAGGAGGACGTAGAGGCGGTGCTGGCCTGGGGAGTCTGGGATTGGATGGGTTGGGTTTGTGGGTGGGGGGTGTTGGCAGTGGGGGTGGAGGAAGGAGGATTGCACGTGATGGCCGCCATATACCGCTCATCAACTCCTCATCAGTCATTGGCTGGATGGGCTGGTAGGTGGCTGTGGCACAGGGCGGGAGGCGCTTATCCTTGTGTAATTGGTTGCCCATGTTCACATGGAAAACCATTTGCACAAACAAGTCAGCCACCATTTGGTGACCAAAGAGAAAATTGTGATCAAGGACCCCAAGATAGAGGTTGTTAAAAGCCTGAGGGCAGCGCTCCTGTAGTGTATCTCCAATGTTGAAGAAGACAACAGCAGCCAGATGGATGTCAGCATGGCTGGCAGGGTAGACTGGGGCCTGGGGCCTGGTGCCTGCGTCCCTGGATGGCCTCAAGGGCGGTGGAGCTTCCCTCCATCTGGTGGCTCAAGAAAACCTGGTATTTGGAATTTGAGCCATCCCAGGAGTCAAGTAATCCATTGAGGATGTGGCCGTATGAGTCCCCATCAATAAAATCAGAGTTTGTCCAATAGTAGACAAAACCCTTGGCTGAAACAGCCAGAAATGCTCCAATGAAATTCCCCTTCTTGACCTTCTTCCTTCTATTCTTGGTGGCGGCTTTTCTTTGGGTGCAAAAATCATCAAAAGCTATGGATAGCTTATAGTAAGAGATGAACATGACATCATCTGACAGACTAGTCAGGCATTAGACCAGGGTGGATTCAATGGCGGGATCATACGGGGAATCCTCAGCGCCATCCCATTGGTTGCCGGCAAAATTTATAAGAACCCTAATTGAAGCCACCTTTCTGTGCATCCAGAGCTGCACCATGCGCTCAGAAAATCAAATGCCATGGTGCGCAAGTTGCTTCTGGACCTGGGTCAAGGGAAGCTTGGGGTCCCGCTGGAGGAGGTCAAGCATTATTGGGTAGGCCTTGGTTATCTGGGACTCTGTGGCTTTCTTTGGCTTCTTGGCCGTCCCAATCAGATTTCCCTTATTCATCAGGTTGTTGAATTCCCGCATTATTGTGGCTTGGGTAAATTGCAACTGGGCGGCAATCTGATCCCAGGACAGACCCTGCAGGTTGAGTGCCACAATTTCCTGAAGAATTTGGGCAGTGATGATTTGTTGCTTGGGGCTCTGGGCCAGGGGAGCTAAAGCCTGATTGGCTGAGGGGGGAGCAGGTTGGCTGGTGGCAGAAAGATGTTCCAAATCAGGGTTGCCATCCTGATTGGTTAGTTGATGGGCAGCTTGTGCAGGGGTGGGTGTGGGAGCAGGGGCAGAGCTAGACGCTAAGTGACTCTCAAACAAGTCAAAGCCATAGGGGTTGGTGGTAAGGTACAGGTCAGCTTCCTTGTTACCTGTCTCAAAGGCTTGGGTGTAAACAGGTGCCTCTACATTCTGAGCCTTGCCTCCATTGAAGCTGGCTTAGCTGCTTCTGGCTTGGCTGCTGGCGCCGTTGAAGATGTTGTTATTAAAAACTATTGTAAAAAACCTAGGATAAAATCACTAAAAGTAGAAATTTTAAAATTTAATAATATATTTTTATTGTAATCTCAAGCCCATATTTGGAAGGTTCTCAAAACCATTTCATACAAATCTGGAGCCATGAAAATGGATAAAATGCCTCTGTTCCTAAATTGAATAGCTGATGATTGGCTATTAAACTGTTATTTTTCTATTTTAGGCTTCTCATACTACACATCTTGTGTGAGTTCATTTTGTTTTGTGCTTGTGTAATCTTGCTTCTAGATTGCTCCAATTTTGTTTCACTTTAGTCCTTCTGTTGGTGCCTCATATGAATCCTGCTTGGATTATAATATACTCTGGAATAGCATCCATCTATTTCAGTTGTTGTGTCAGTTCATTTTGTTTGTGGTTTGAACTACACCGCTTAATGTTTGATATAATTTTGTATGATGGGCTAGTAAAATTTTTGTTTTTGGTTTGACAGTTCATTTATTAACCAAAAATATTTAAATTAATTGAATCCTGAATCTTGTGCAACTTGGATTTTGTTTAAATCTGAAATCATTTTGTTTAAATCTGAAGAATTTTTGCTTGTTGCCATAGCTTTTAAAACTACTCTAACGCTTCCTGGGCTTCCTGCGTCTCAACTTCACAGGCCAACAGCGCTTGGGATAATAAGTTGGGAGTCTGATTTTCCAATTCAGGTCAGTAAATGATATCATAGTCATATCCAGAGAGTTTCTCAGCATACAATTGCATATGGCCTTCTAAGTCTTCCTTAGTCCAAAGCGCTCTCAATGCTGCGTGATCAGTGACTATAATGAATGGCATTCCTAGGATATACGTCCTAAAATTCTCCACTGCGCATACTATTGCCAATCCCTCACATTCAGTAGCAGAGCATTTCCTTTGAGTGGTCCCCAATGTTTTGGAACCATACGCCACAGGATGCCAGGACAACTTTGACTCTCCTTCCTGAGTAAGAACAGCACTCAGACCAGTTGAACTTGCATCTGTTTCAATGTAAAACAACTTTGACCAATTGGGAAATCTTAGGATGGGGGCCTTGGAAAGTCTCTTTTTCTGCTCTAGGAAACTCAACTCTTGTTCCTGTCCCCAAAAAATCTGGCATTCTTCCTTCTTAAAGCAAACAACGGCTCTCCAAGTGCAGAACAATAGGAATGAATCTCCAATAGAAATTCACCAATCCCATAAATCCCCGCACCTCTTGGACCAACTGTAGTGAGCTCATGTTTAACAATGGAGTAACTCTCTCAGGGCTTTGCTTAATCCCCTGAGAATTCACAATATGTCCTAACACCTTGACCTCTCAACAGGAAAGCTTAGTCTTAGATACACTAATATTTAACTTTGTGTTGCAACCGAGATTCAAACCTCGCCTGTGAATATATCTTACAATACACAGGGGGCGCTCAATAAGTTGCCCCTTGACGTATCTAATGTTATGAATGAATCTGATGGCAATGTTAAATGGCAGGCACTTTATCCTAATTAGGAGCGTTGCCAATTTGACCTGCTGATCCCTGCACAAGTTATTCCTTGGCTCAAATCCTTACATGAAACAAGCCACCATGCCACCCCCTTGTGGCTGTGTGGCTTTCCCCATATGGTATATTAATCACAATATCCTACAATAAACAATACCTTATTATTATTATTCTGTCCTTTCCTATTGGACTGTTGTCTTCCCCAATTCCAAGTACTGGACCCTCATTGGTTCAGTTGCAACAGTGGTAGCAGAAGTAGGTTACAACCTATTTTAAAAAAAATTCCCCCAAGAAAGGACAGAGTACGGGCCGCATGGCTACTCCACAAGAGATGTTCCTTCCAATCCCCAAGGGAGACATTTCCAAAGGCTATGTCATCTATCAAGATCAGCTAGTTCTCACCAGTGTATACAATTGGCTCCGCCTCGGGCAGCGTGACGCTAGCGTCACCCTGCCACAGTCAGATCTTTCACAATGTATGCTCAACCTCCAACTAGAGTCCTTCACTGGTGGTGTCAAAGGAGCTGACATTGTCAGTTGGCTCCAGTCCACCAAAACGCGCCTTTGTATCTGTCAGGTTCCCGAGTCCATGTGGGTTGCCACCGCATCTGGCCGCCTTACAGAGCCTGCTGCTGTGTGGTTCACCAACTGGGCCAGCCAGTAGTTTGACGTCACCTGGGCAGCATTTTGGGACGCCGCCAAGTCCTAATATAGTGAAACCTTCTCTCCCATTATCTTGGGGACTCCCCTCTTAGCCATCAAGCAGACTGGTTCTATCCCTGAGTATCTTGCTGCTTGGCAACAAGCCCTTGCTGCTGCCCCCAAAGCAGTGACCGATGGGAACACCATGTTGCTCACTCTCATTGTTAATGGGTTAAAACCTCATATTTTCATGTGGGTTCCCGTTGGCCGCTGCACCTCTATTGACAACTGCTATAAAGCCATTGTAGAGGCCAATAACCAGGCTTCAATAGGCTTCCGCCGCACCAACAATGCTCCACCCCAACCACATCCTGCACCTAACAATGGCCAAGGTCAAGTGGGCCGTCACCAACCTTGCTAGCAAGAAAGTGCAGCTAAACGCCCCCGCAAGGGGGAGCTCCAGCTAGCGCTAATTGAGGACCAGGGAAAAGCCTAGGGGTTGTAGAAACAAGAGGCTTTACAACCCTGACCAACCCGTCCTCTCAGCCCTTTCCTGCAAAGAACTCCTGCAACTACAATCTTCATGAGGTCAAAACCCTAGACGTCTTTCAGGTCCATAGCAACAACCCTGTGTTGCAAGCTGCTCATTCCGCAAATAAAGTAACACGCTTGTCCTATCCCTTCTGTTTCTGTGGGAACACCCACAAGCTACTGGTAGATACTGGGTCTGATCACACCATGGTAGATCAGACGTTTGCTGACTCCCAACAATTAGACCAAGTACCCAGCAGATTCAAAGCAGTACGTGTAGCTGATTCCCGCAGAATTTCCATCACCCACAAGACAGTACCCTTCTCCGTAAGAATTGGGAACATCCAGGTTAAGCTCTCTGGGCCAATCATGGCAGGCCTCAGCCACAACGTAATTGCTGGCCTTGACTGGCTCCAAAATAACCGCCCTTACATTGACTGGGATACCTCTGTCATCACCCTCAATAGAAATGGGGTGGGTTTTCAGATTTATCCCATGGAAATGAACAAACTACTACATGACACTGTGTTTGTCAGAATGACAGAAACAGGCTCATATGATTTCAAGGGGGGAGACTAGACTTTAATCAATGCTCAGTCAAAGTTATCTGTGCTGAACCACCAGCGGTTCCTCCCCTGACCTCTTCACCATCACCAGCACTTGCAGCACTCCTTGAGGAGTACAAGGACGTATTCAGTGAAACACTCAAACAACTACCTCCACCCCGGGAGATCCAGCACACTGTACAAATTCAAGGATTGTTACCTAAAGCACAACCATTATACCATCTCACACCAAAGGAATATGAAACCCTCCACCAGCACCTTGTGGATGCGCTTGATAAGGGATTCATTTGCCCCTTGCTCTCTCCATACGGGGTGGTAGTCTTCTTTGTAGCCAAGAAGGACGGGTCCCTTTGCCTGGTCACAGACTACCGCGCCCTAAATGAGGTGACAGTTAAAAATAAATACCCCCTGCCGCTGATTGACGGCCTGTTTGATACGCTCGCAGACGCAAAGGTCTTTAGCAAGATCAATCTCACTGCAGGGTACAACCAGGTCCACATTGCACTGGGGGATGAGGCAAAAACTGCCTTCTGCACATGCTACAGGTTGTTTGAGTGTTGTGTCATGAACTTTGGAATGACCAACGCTCCCTCCACTTTTGCCATGTTGATGAACAAAGCCTTTGAGGAACTGATTGGAAAGTGTGTGGTGGTGTACCTTGACAACATTATTGTCTTCAGTCAAGATCAAACCACACACCTCTGTGCTGTCCTCAACGCCCTTCAGGAAAACCAGCTAAAAGCTAAACCCTCCAAATGTGAGTTTCTCAAGTTGGAGTTGTTATTCCTTGGGCACACCATCTCTGCCCAAGGGATACTGTAAATTCACTGCCACCTCTGGCTTTGGATCGCTCAATTTTCCCTTGTTGTACCAAGAAAGGTTCTAAAACGCCCGCCAAACCCCTTAATTCTTTAAATGATTTAGCTCACACAGTAGATGAGAGGTTTGTGCTGGCCTACCCTGTGGAACCTCTGCCTTTGGTTGCTCCCTCCTGGGAAGAAACACTGATTAATTTAAACTACTTATTAGCTTGGTATTGCCCACTTCTAAAAACCAGTAGAGCTAGCTAATCAGAGGTTGCCACATTGACACTAAATAACTCAAGTGCATTCCAAATGACCAGTGCCCCTCCCAGCCAATCAGATCTCACCGCGGAAATTGGAATGAAACCCTCCAGTCCCCCTGCCCCTGCCTACAAAGTTTTGCCTCCAGCCAATTGGATGCAGTTCCACTGTCATGTGACACATTTTATTGTAGCCCATTCCTTTTATGCAAGCAAGGGGACTCCTAGTCCCTTGCTTGTCTATTTTTCAAATTATTAAAGTTTTGGAGTCCTTTGCAAACTTTGTATTTGTTCCCATTACTGTTTGGACCCAGATTTTTGTCCTTGCAGTCCTAAGGATTAAAGTGTTAGTTATTGTCAGAAGCTTACCTTGTGTTAACCAGTTTCAAACCCAGCTTCTCTCCTGGACCCCCAGATTAGTATTACTTTACCTAGTTGTTGTCTTTCCCGCTTTTGCTTTCAAAAATCAAGTTTGAACTTCAAGTTTTCAATCAATTTTTCTTATAATTTCTATTATTATTTCGAATTTTCCTCTAAAACTGTTGTTTTTGTTCTCACTCTTGCTTGCCGCTGCTCCCAAGGCTTTTGCAATCACAGTAAAGCCTTCCAAACCCACTCTGCTGCTCCTTCTTATCATTCTGTTAAGACTGCCCTGCCTGGACATTTTCCTACTGTTTTTTTGTCAGAAAATCCTACCAACCAGCCCCAAATTTTGTGGTGATCAATCCTATGATACTCCCAGTCCTTAAATTTGTAGTGTTTTCCCTGGCGCCTTTCTTGCTGCTTCTGTGGACTACCTCACCTGACCTGTGGGGTAAGATCTCTTTGTCTGCCCGCCTTGTGGGTAGAGATCCTTCTAGTCTCTGGGATCTCCCCAGCGGTCTTCTCTTTTCTAGAGAGGCTGTGATCAAGAGCCTGATGTGCAATGACTTGGACTTGGACACTGCGGACCATACTTCATCCGTTTTTGAAGAAGCTGTGCCTCCCGTACCCCTCCTCCTCAGTGTGACCCAGAGCCATTCTATACCCCTCAGGCCCTACAAGGTGTCCTCTCCCGCCCCCACCTGCACCCCTTGGTTGCTCATAGGCCTGATACTGATGGTTTTTAACTCCTAATTCCCTCAGTTGTCCCGGTGTCCTCCCTGTGGTCCCCCCTCCAAGCGGCCATCCCAGTCCTTCACTAGATGGCATCCTGGTGGCTTGTTTCTCCGGGATGGGAGCCAAACTTAGTTAGTTTAGCCCCCTTCTCTCACAGATACGGCCTGACCCTGCCAAAATCAAGGCAATCACTAACATGCCGCCCCCCACTGATGTGGACCAGGTGCTGACATTCTTGGGCATGATTGTCTATGTATGCAAGTTCATCCCCAATTGCAGGGAACTAATTGCACCTCTCACTGAGCTCCTTAATACCAAACAGCGCTTCCATTGGACCCCTGCCAGAGACCAAGCCTTTGAGACGTTGAAGCAAAGGCTCACAACAGCCCCATTACTGCAGTTTCCCAACCAAAACTGACAGTACAAACTTGAGACTGACGCCTCTGACAGGGCCATAGGGGGCGTGCTAAGGGTAGAAACTGACAATGGTGTCTTCCTCCCTGTAGCATATGGGTCTAGGAAGCTCACTGACTTGGAACAATGTTATCCCATCCACAACAAGGAGCTGGCAGCCATTGTACACTGCGTTGAGAAGTGGTGTTGTTACTTGGAAGGTGCAACCTTCCCACCCTGCGTTCTGACAGACCATAAGTCACTCCAGTACTTCAACACACAGTCCCATCTGACGCGCCGCCAAGCAGGATGGTTTGAGCGTCTATCCCCCTACCAGTTATGCATCAAATAAAAGCCTGGGAAGGAACTTTTCACAGCCAACGCTCTTTCACAACTCTATGTAGCGTCCATCACTGGGGACAACGGTTTGGACCCAGATTAGCCCATGCTCTACCTGCGCCCTGAGGCAACCCGCTACAAGGGCCTTAACTTGGTCACCATCTCCAAGCTGAAGGACAACAAAATTCAGTTCACCATCAACACTGGGAATGTCTGCTGCTGGGCAGAGACAGGTGAGAAGACGCCTTATATTCCCACCACACAACAAGGAGACACCATCTTGCACTACCATCAAACCTTGGGTCATATCAGAGGGCGTAACCTCTTTGATATCATGAAATGTAAGGTTTGGTGGCTGCACATGCGTCAAGACATCTTGGACCTCCTTGAGACGTGCATGTTGTGTGAAAAGAATACGTCCAAACCTGCACCTCCCAAGTCTGTCCTACCCATCAAGGCTATGGAACCCTTTGAACAGTGGGCCCTTGACATTGTGGGACCGCTTCCTGATGACAGACTGGGTAAGAAGTATATTATCACCGCTATCAATTACTTAACGCGTTGGCCAGTGGCCTGGGTCACAACCAACCACACCGCCACCATTGTTACCCGCTTTATTGGCAAAGAGATTGTGGCTTGCTTTGGGCGACCCAAGCGTCTCATCACAGATGGCGGGCCCAAACTTGTTGGACATGCCGTGAAGGCATACTGCATCAAGAACGCACTCCAACATATAGTCACAACCCCCTACCACCCGCAAGCCAACGGACGCGTGGAACGGTTAAACGGCTTCCTGGTTCAACTGATTGCCAAACTTTTGCAAGAGCATCCTAACACTGCGTGGACTAAACATCTTCTCACTGCCCTACTGATCCTGCAAGCAAGAATCAACAGGGGCACTGGGTTCAGCCCTAACACCCTGGCCTTTGGGACACCTGACGGTCTGACAGGGGTTAAACAGGGGAAACTACAGTCCAAGGTTCCCGACAAGCCCCCCTTAGTACCAACTCCCTCCCTAGACCAATGGCGTGCCAAGGCCTGAGAAATCAAACACAAGCAGATTGCAGGAGGGACAAAACACCTTGAAGCTAGATACGCCATAGGTGACCCCATCTACACCCTCAATCCCCATTCTGCCAAATTAGAACCCAACCACCTAGGTCCCTTCAAGGTAGCTGCTGTCTATGACAACCACACCTACCAACTCGAGGATGCCCAGGGAAACACCAAGAAACTTCACCACAATTGCTTGCGCCCCTGCCGTGCCATCCCCACACAAAGGTTGTTTGTGCAGACCTTCCCAGACCTTCTGCAGACTCCAGTCCTGGTGTCTGAAAACAAGCAGGGAGCAAGGGGGGTGTTGCAACCGAGGTTTGAACCTCGCCTGCTAATGTATCTTACAATACACAGGGGCGCTCAATGAGTCGCCCCTTGACGTATCTAATGTTATGAATGAATCTGATGGTGATGTCAAATGGCAGGCACTTCATCCTAATTAGGAGTGTTGCCAATTTGACCTGCTGATCCCCGCACAAGTTATTCCTTGGCTCCAAACCCTACATGGAACTCCCCACTATGCCACCCCCTTGTGGCCTTGTGGCTTCCCTATTTAGTATATTAATCACAATATCCTACAATAAACAATACCTTATTCTTATTATTATGTCCTTTCCTATTAGACTGTTGTCTTCCCCAATTCCAAGTACTGGACCCTCATTGGTTCAGTTGCAACATTTGCTTTCTCAATTTGACTAAATACTTCATCAAGATCCTTCAGGTGTTGTTCCCAAGAAGGGCTATACACAGTAATGTCATATATATACACTGATACACACCTAGGTTGCAGTCCTTCCATAACCTGGTCCATTACTTGCTGAAACACAGCACCAGCTGTCTTCATTCCTAATGGCAAGACTTTCCATTGATAAAGACCATCAGGTGTAGAGAATGCTGTAACCTCCTTAGACTTCTCATCAATCAACAGTTGGTGATATCCCTTAGTCAGATCCAAAGTGGTGAACCAAGAAGATCCAGCCATAGCATCCAGCTGATCCTCAATTTGGTGCATTGGGTAGGCATCATTTACAATATCCTTGTTTACCATTCAGAAATCAATACAAACACAAATGTTCCCATCTGGCTTTGGAACACAAACCATTGGAGCAGAATAAGGACTGATGCTTTCCTCAATCAGGTCGGCTCTTTGCATCTTCTCCACCTCTTCTCTAATTGCAGCAACTGCAGCAGGACTACAACGGGGTACATACCCTTTGTATGGCTTCCCAGTAAGCGTTTTTATGATATAAGGTGGACCAGTTCTTCCTACATCATATTTGTCCAACAAGAAACAACTACTTCATTTCCACGCCAGAGTATATAACAGGGTACCTGGTGCTTCACTTGGACATAGTATACGGGTTAAATTGTTGAAGGGCACACAAACATAAGAGACAGTAGGTTTATTTGTTGTGACTTCTCCAACTATTGGCATCCAAACTCTAATACGCTGACCTTGCTGAATGTCTACAGGAACCGCACAAGTGTTGAACAACTTCCAGGACTTGAGGGATTCACCATTTGAACCATCCTCAAATTGTGCCACATTTGAGGATATATGATGGGGCAATTTTGGGATAACCTGTCCTCCTCATGTTCTGTAATTGAAAGCTACTGGTTTTAACAAAGTGGTTTCCTTTGGTGGAATTAAGCAATATTCCTCAACGTAGATGACTACTGATTGGAAATCTTCTGGTGCTGGCAGAATTGTCAGTTGTTGATAAGCATATTCAACTCCTTCATGAACCAAGACATTCTTGACAGCGTCCAAGATCACCTTGGCCTCAACAATCCAAGTCATACCAAGAAGAACATCAAATCCTGCCCCAGGTAAAACTACGGTGGAAGTCTTGACCTTGAAATTTTTCCATTTTAACACCACCTCATCAAACATGTCTTGTTTGATAGTGGTAACCCTATCTGTGGAAGATAAGGTCAAAGTGATCAATCTTGATGGGGCCATGCCATGTCTACAAACAAAGTTCTTTGATACCGCCACTCCAGCATACCCTGGATAGTAGACTGCCTTTGCAGAGATACCATCAAGCAAAATGTCCAAAAGGATAACCCCTTGTAATGCTTACACAAAAGGTTTTGCAATCAAAAGTGAAGGCATACTTTAGGCCACCTTTTTATGCCATTCAACTTCCTTGAGCCAATCCACACTCAAATGAACTTGTACAGGCTGCCATGTAATCTCCCTGTCTTCCTTCATACCTAAGCGCACATCCAGTATCCACTCATCTGGAGGGGCATCTGGACTTCCCTCAGGCAGAGTTGGTTGAGAGACATCAATTTCCTGTATGGGTGGTTCCACTGGTTGACTGGCACTTTTCCTGTATTCTTTCAAAGCCTTCCCAGATTGAAGTCTCATTCTCCCATTATTCTCCGAATTACCGGACTCAGGTTGAGAGACACCTAAGCCCGCCTTTCTTTTCCCAAATCCTTAAACATAAGGTTGGGATGCTCCTTGTCAAATTACGCACGGTTGGGACACTTTTTAGCAAAATGGTCATCTTTCCCACAGATCCAGCATCCCTTGGCCATGGGGAACTTACATGCTTGCTTAAATCTAGACATGTGATCCTTATCAGAGGGACTTCTTGGACGTCTGGTTCTCTTGGAAGATTCTTCCTCTGCTGCAACATGAGCTCCTGCTCTGGAATGAGGAGCACTGTGTGGAGGGCCTCCAAGATCCCACTCCATCTGGATAACCTTCTGAACAAGTTTTGATCATGACAACTTCTCATGGCATAACACAGAGGCCTGAGTTCACAACCCGGGCCACATTCCAGTGAAGAAAGTATCTTCCACCAGATCCTGATTATGTTCCACATCAACAAAGGCTAATAACTCCTCCATTCTGGAAAGGCACTTTGACACTGTCTCATGGCCAGCTTGAGTAACATCTCAAGCTTTTTGAAGAGCATCCCCAGGTCTAAGGGTTACAGTGTAACTGGCTCAAAATTTCTCTAACAATGTGGTCCAATTGTTGCCCTTACGTCTTTTGAACCACTTGAAACAGGCAGGTCCTGCAAGAACTTCCAACCAATGACGTTTCTCATCATCTCCTAGACCAGAGGCTTGTATAAGGAAACCCTCCAGGAAAGCGTTTCCTTCCTTGGGATTTCCAGATTTTGGTGACATCTTGGCAAGCATATACTGGACTCCTTTCACCATGGGTTTTTTTGGCCCCCCGTGTTGGGCTCTGTGACAGATCCAGGCCTAACCAGTCCATCCTGCCATTATCCTGCCCTTGACTCTTATTGCTGTTACCTTCCTGGGACGAAGCTTCAAGGAGCTTTGCCTCCAGGGAGGCAATTTTATTGGATAACACTTTATTGTCATCCCGCCAACAAGCCATGATTTCAACGCTTTTTTCCTCTCATGCTCTCAACGCCTCAATTTCACAATTTGCCATCTCTTTTACTTGTTTCAAGATTTCATCCCATCCTACCAACAAGTTCCAAGCATCTCAAGCATAAATTTGGTTCCCTTGGGCGGGAGTCCCTTCCTTTGCAAAGTAATTGGAATACAGCTCTTTGAACGCAGCCTTTACTTCTACTAAAGATTCTGCAGGAACAGTCTTAGTGACCTCCAGGCTGGTCCTAGCCTCTTCCAAAGTACTTGTAGGAACCTCCTTTCTTGCTTCAGCAGTTTCCACACAAAGGACCCCAAACTTGGCTCTCTCAAATTTTAACAAAGAAGGCATGATAATTGAAAAATAGGTGAGGGGAAAGCGTCAAAACCGGCAATGTGAATATATATTTTATTAATGTTTAACTGTTTTTGCTTATATACCATTCAGGGCATACACAGCTGAAAACCCCTCTGGTTCCTGAATCAACCAATGATTTGCGTCACATAGTCTATGACATTTGAGTCATCCAACATAGATCTTAACCTAAAAGATCACCAACAATTCTCAACCTATGAGAATTGACCTACAATGGGCAGAAGTCACCTGACTTCATTCAACCCAATGTACCAATTTGGCATGGATCTTCCCCAGCTCCCAGCGCCAAAAACCCTGTGGATTGCACATCCTAAACTCAGCTATCAGCATTCCAACTGGGAACCAGCTGATCAAACCTGAATTCCTAGGCATACTTGCCTTTATTTAGTTATTTTTGCATTTAATGGTTGTTTTACCTTAAAACCCATTAAACTGCTTTAAAACTCAAACCAGGCGCCACCACAGCGCCCAGCAATTTCCCCAGGTGGTGCCTGAGAAAATTTGATAGCAGCGCCTTGGCGCACCTTGAATTCATTAGGTGGTGCGGTGGCGCTTCTAACCCAATAAATTTGCTGACACAGCGCTTTTAACCTAAATTCTGGGGGTTTTCCTATGGTTAACCTTAACCAAACTTCTTGACAAAGTCAAGGCCATTTTAATATAATTAAATCCTGATTAATTATATCCTGTATTAATTAATTAATCTTCTTGATTAACTAATCCATTTTGAGACGCCTAGTCTCCAAGATTGATTTGGCCAATCTTGCCTCAATTCTTTTAGTTAGCCTAACCTAACTAAACATCCATATTCTGTTCTTTTATTAAACATAGATATCCAGTTTCTAGGAAAATTTCCCTCAAGAATTCCAAACAAACCTATCTATATGTAATAAACAGCAAAAACAGAACATTTTTATATTTTGGAGCATTTATTTGGCTAAATATTCAGCAGTGACTGTAGTACGGTCACACAAACCTTACCCAGTCAAGAGGTAAGGTTTCCTTGTCTATGTGTCAGGGACCCACTTGAGGGGAAATAAGCCCCCAATCTGGTGGGCCAAGGCCCCTATATTAAGTCCTGCAATGACCAAACCAATGGGCACCGTGACCATGACAAGGTGGCTCAAGTGGCCCAAATAAGCAAATCTACCCATCATGGAGCTGAACCAACCCAATAAGTAATACCCTACCAAGTATGTCAACAGGTATAGAGATGTGTTGGGTCTAACCAGC
Source organism: Entomophthora muscae (assembly GCA_014839935.2). NCBI lineage: Eukaryota > Fungi > Entomophthoromycota > Entomophthoromycetes > Entomophthorales > Entomophthoraceae > Entomophthora > Entomophthora muscae. Next base: position 156,691 of record QTSX02005854.1, read on the forward strand.
GAGGGTTCTGCTGGAGGAGGAAGAGTGGTGTTGCAACCATAATAGAACCTTCTTCCCCAGTGGCTAGAGGGATACTTGAACCACCCATTGGCCAGAGACTCCTTCTAATGGGCATCATTGGGGGAGGAGTTGTGTCAGTCAGTGGTGGGAGTAGGGGTTTCAAGGCCTAATAAAACTGTAAGCAGGAGGACTAGAAACCAGGACAGTAATAAAATTCCTTTCATGGTTTCAAATGAGAGATTAAAAGATAATTGTGAGCAGGAGTAGAGTAGAATAAGGTCTTTATTGTTGGAACAAGTATAAAGAACAGGAAAAGCTCACTTAAATACCCAAAGTGAGGTGGGACAATTTTAAGAGGGTCTTAAAATGTTAGGGGATCTCCAAAATGAGCTTCATAAAGATCATCATAATTGTGGCTACCTGTCTTAAATGAGCCTCAATTTGAGACTTAATGAATGGGATAAGTAACTTATAAAAAGAGCACCAAGCAACAGCCACAAGGTTATTGGTAATTAAGCGGTTAATCCATGGAATAAGAGGACAGATCAAGTACAGCGCTTGTATTTGAAGTATTAGGAGCAGGTCCAAGAGCAGCAACAAGGATAGAGGCAGTCAATCATCTTTCAAGCAGTAAGTGACGTGTTTAGGTGACTTATTAACACTTGTAGAGGCAACCCCAACGTCAAAAGCCATTGTTGGATGAATTAAATCATTATAAATAGGTAATTTAACTTGAACTATAGTCTTTAAACTAACAGTTGAATTAACTTTAGGGTTCCAGGTTGATCCCTGTCCTGGTCAATGTTTAAACCAGTCAACAATCCCCCCAATAATTGATTGTCTTTAGGGAGTTTTAAAAAGGTTAAAATTGGACCCTTATTAATACAAGATAAGTAGTTGTAGTCAGGGAAGAATTCCCTGACACTATGTCTTCTTGATAGCTTTGAGGAGGTCTTGAAGCCACCAGAGAGGCATGAATATACCCAGGAACGTTATCAAGCTATCTGCTTAGAGAAACAGCTGCAGAACTTGGTAATGAATAGGTTTCTGGGAAGTAAAAATGGCTACTTTGTGTCTGAAAGCTCAAAATAACCACTTGGGAAAGTAAAAACAACTTCACATACATGAGGATTGTCTGTAGTTGATGGCCTAAAGTGGTGGTCACTGATGGGGGCCTAGCCAGATGCTTACTTGCTTGTAGACTTATTGCTTGAGTCTGAGGTGTTGGTATGTAGACTATAGAGAATGACAGAGCCTTGATGATTCAATAGAGAAGGACATAACCTTGATAGTTCTTAGAGAGGGACTTGCAGAAAGACTTAAAGATGTCAGAAAAAGACTTTCAGAAGGAGTAGAAGATAATATAGAAGGAGCAGAAGAAGGGAGAGAAGGCTAATAAAGCAGAAGAAGAAGAAGGTATAGAAGGCTATCAGAGAAGAACTAGCAGAGGGAACAGAAGGACTAGTGGTCCGGAGGAATGAGCCAAGGTGTGACCAAACTTATTTGCCAAAATGGAAAGAAGTGAAATGTTTTTCTTTGGTTTAATAGTAAACCCAAGAAGGAATGACAATTAAATTGTGGGTACAAGTTTTATCTATTAAGTCTCTAGGGTAGATAAAGGTATGTTGCTACAAGAGCTGGATACAAAGCCATTTTGGTGGGATATTTTCCTTTGTTGCAACATCTTTGATTACTCCCTCTTGGGGAATTAACGCCCTGAGTAAATCACCAAGCGGTTCACCAAATGGTTCACCGTCCAGTCAATAAACTGGTGGCACCTTTATTAGTTAAAAATCTATGACAGGGATCCCTCAATCCAGGTCCTAAATGGAACACAACTTGATTAAGCCTCGTGACTCAAGAGAAACATTACTCAGATAAGCCCTGTGACTGCCATGACGTACATGGACAACCTGTGGCTTATCATGATACTATATATTAACCTATATTCATATTCAATAAAGTATCATTCTCTTCTTAAATCTTCCCTTTATTTCATTTATTATACTTCCCAGAATTATAAACTCAACAGTGGTAGCACAGGTAGGTTATCCATACCTACCCAACTCAAAGGAAAAATTCCACCCAAGAAAAGAACACAAGCAATGTCACTCCCTAACATCTGGAGAGATTATGAAGTAGGACAAGACATCCCCCCTAGACTTTTCATCTACAATAGTTGCCTTATGCCCATCAACCAGTACAACGCCCTCAAGACCCACAGTCTGTTCTCTATCACATCAACCACAGCAATGTCTACGCAACCTGAGATACCCAACATTGTGTTTCAACGCTTACAAACCGCTGAGATTGGCGCCTTTGCAGGACTACGCTGTGAGAACGCCTCTCTTTGGATTAACAGCACTGAGAGCAAGTTTGCACAAGTGGAGTACCCCCAAAGACTCTGGGTTAGTGAAGTTGCCCTCCGTGCAACAGGAACTGCCTTGCGTTTTGTTACCAAATGGCTAGCGCAACACCCCAACCAGAAGGAAAACTGGAAAGTGTTTAAAGCTGCCTTCCTTGAAAGATTCTTCATGAAGGACTCAGACGTAGTAATCATGACCAAACTCAAAACCTTCAAAATGACAGGAACCATTGAGGAATACATTGCCGTGTATGAAGGACTGTGCACTCAACACCATCAATTTTGATGAACCTGGACCACGCCTGGACTTTTACAATTGCCTTCATACACATATCAGACGTCAGTTTGACATGACCTGCTGCAAGAACCTTGAGGATGTATTCCTAGAAGGAAAACGCGCAGCTCAGAAGTCTGACAACCTGTACGCCTCTAACAAGCGCAAGGACAACCCTGCAGCTAAGAGAGAGCCTTGCCCTAATTAGCAAAACAATTGAGCCAATAGTAACCAACCTTGACACAGGAATTGCACTGCACAAGCCAACCAGGCCAGCACCAAAGATACCAACAAGGAGGGAAAAGCTCAGGGGAGTGCTTAGGCAAGCCGCCCTCCCCCTCTACACAAGACCTATACAGAGAACAGGACGTGGACTCCATTACCATGATCCAAGTTCCCTCCAGCAATCCTCTCCTGCTTGCTGCCCAATCTGGAAATAAACTCCTTACCTATCCTTTCTGTTTTTGCAGATACCAGGGAACAGCGCTATTTGACACTGGAGCCAATCAATTTCTTATTAACAAGAGTTTGGCAGACCTCATGAATTTACCTACCATTCAAAGTAACATCAAGAGAGACGTCATGGCGGACAATCATAGCACACTAGTTACCCATGAGACCAAACCTTTCCAGGCACAAATTGGAGATAACCAAACAACAATTAGCAGCCCTATCATACCAATTCCAAAATACAATATCATACTTGGATTAGATTGAATGCAAAAGACAAAACCTCACATAGACTGGGACAGTGCCACCCTCACAATCTAACGAGGAGAAGTCCACCATCATGTGTACCCAACACACCTTGACACCCTCATGAGGGACCACATATTTGTAAAGATCACGGAAACAGAGAAAGAAACTGACATCAGCAAAATCAATTGGAGCACATGTACATATGAAGTCATCCACTTCAAAATTACAGAAATTCAACATGAACAGAACCCAATTAGAGACCAGCTAGTCAATGAGTTTCCCTCCGTATTCCAAGAATCACTACCCGGACTGCCCCCTGATTGGGTTATCCAACATGAGATTGACCTAAAAGGTAGCGTGCCTAAAGCACAACCTATCTACTGCCTCACACCGCAAGAAGACAACACTCTGAAAGCCTACCTTGACAAAGCACTTGAGAAAGGCCTCATCAGACCTTCAAAATCACCCTTTGGTGCCGCTGTCTTCTTTGTGGCAAAGAAAGATGGAGGCCTCTGCCTAGTCACAGACTACAGGGCCCTCAAAAAAGTCACAATAAAGAACAGGTATCCCCTGCCCCTAATTGGTGACCTTTTTGATGCCCTGGGGGGTCCTAAATCTTCAAAAAAATTGATTTGACAGCAGGATATCACCAAATTTGCATGAAACCTGAAGACATTCCAAAGACTGCATTTTGGACCAAGTACAGATCTTTTGAATGTGTTGTTCTCAATTTTGGCATGACAAACGCCCCCAATACCTTTGTAACCTTCATGAATGAAGTATTCAAGGAACACATTGGGAAAGGAGCAATCATCTACCTTGACAACATCATCATCTATAGTCCCAACCTACAACAGCACTGGGAAGACGTCTGTGCAGTCCTCTGTACCCTGCAAGAAAATCAATTAATTGCCAAGCCGTCCAAATGTGAGTTCTTCTTTACTGAACTTCCATTCCTTGGTCATATCATTAGCAAAGACAGCATCAAGCCAGACCCAGACAAAATACGCGCTATAACAGAGATGTCAGCTCCAAGAAATAAGAGCAAACTCCGCACTTTCCTTGGAATGGTAGTGTATGTACACAGGTTCATCCCTGACTAGGGCGCCCTAACAGCTCCCCTATCAGCCATCACTGGGAAAACAACCAAGTTTGACTGGACAACCTTACAAGATCAACATTTCTGCCAACTGAAAGAACACATGGTTACCACCCCCATCCTACAATACCTGAACCGTGAGGGTATCTATGAGCTAGAAACCAACGCCTCTGACTACGCTATAGGAGGGGTACTCCATATCCAAACAGCAAAAAAGGACTTCCTCCCTGTGGCGTACAAGTCAAGGAAACTATCAGACAGCAAGCAAAGATACCCTATACACAATAAAGAGTTGGTTGCCATCATACACTGTCTCATGAAATGGTGATGTTATCTAGAAGGAGCTCAGACTTTCAAAGTACTCATCAACCACAAGTCATTGGTATTCTTTAAAACACAACAACACCTGTCAAGAAGACAAGCCAAATGGATGGGTCTCATACAGAGATATCCCATGCAAATTGAATACAAACCAGGCAGAGAGATGCTTACTGTGACAGAAATCACTGGATAATATGAAGCCGTTTCTAAATGATGGGGAATTACCACCCAAATCCACATAGAATTGATGATTAACCACCAATGTGGCTTTAAATATCTTTTTGTGAAATTTCCAATTGAAACTCCAGGATTAAGTAGAACAATCAATCCTAACCAGAGTAAACCAAGATAAATGACCTGGGAAAGCATCAATGCATCTTCAGCGTAGAATTCTGGGCATTGAGAAGTGACACAATTTTCATTTTCAAGAATGGGGGAGGAGCTACAAAATCAGCTGGCATGAAATTAACATTTTGCGGCGCCGGCAACAAAGTTCCAGATGCTGGGCCCCATCTTCCTGAAATTATTCTGTTCAGAATCAGATTGTACAGGATATACCTCAACAACCCAAGCACAGGATGCATTTTTAAAATTTAAAATTAGAACTTGGGATAATTGATTTTTATTGAGTAAATTTAGAAGGACTCAACTCTTAGAGTTGAAACAGGGAAAATTATTCAATATATATCAGAAAAATTGACTAAGCAATACCACCTGAGTCTTGATCTCCTATTCCTTCAGCATCTTCAAGTAAGTATCTAGTCCAGGCTGCAAAGAACCCTTGTGTGACCAGTTTCTGACAGCCATGCTTATTAATGAGCTTATATCGGGTGACCCTCATATTACGTCAATTTATCAACATCAGTTTACAAGGGGGAGCTGGTTTCAGTTGGCATTCTGGAGCAGCCGTGACCCATTTTCAATCGACTGTTTGGTTTAAATCTGTTAACTTGGTCAATTTTGATACAGGTTTTCTGGCCTTCCGTGCCTTCTTACTTGGACGGACAATACCCGGCATTATGGAACTTACCGTGACACTTACTGCAGACGCCCTATCAAGGCTATACAATAAGCACATCCTCTGCATTGATGGCAACCCCAACTGCCCATGTTAATCATGGGGAATATCCAGGAAGGGTTCCCACCTGGCACACCAATGAACATCCAAGAGAAAGTCCTCAAGAACAAACATCTGTTCAAAAACGTATATGGTACCCTCCATCAAATCCTTCCAAATGGTGATATGGTACCCTACGTTCTGTCAACAAAAAAGATTGACACAATCCTCTGTTATCACAGAGACTTGGGACACACCCGTAGCAGAAACTTGCATGAATATCTCAAGACTTGCTACTGGTGGCCCAAGATGCTAGATGATATCAGAGAAGTACTAGAACAATGTGAGGTCTGTGAAAAGTACGCCCAAACCAAAGCACCACCCAAGTCAGTAGTACCTGTGTCCATCACACAACCCTTCAAGGTATGATCGTTGGATATTGTGGGACCCATGCCTGGTAAAAAAATACAAGAAGTACATTATCACAGCCATCAACTATGCAACCAGATGGCCCGTAGCACAAGCTGCAAAAGAGCACAAAGGCAATGACGTGAGACAATTCATTGGCAAAGAAATCATAGCTAAGTTTTGAAAGCCCGACCTCTTAATCACAGATGGGGGCACTGAACTCAAAGCTATTGACACCAACATATACCTTGCCAAAAATGGAATAAAACACGTCACAGCCAGCCCATATCACCCCCAGGCAAATGGACGTGTAGAACAACTAAACAGCTCTCTAGTGGAAGCCCTCAGTAAGTTGTCTTCCAACAATCCAAAAGCCTGGGTCAACATGTTGCCAACCGCCCTTATGGTCTGCAGAACACGAGTCAACCACAATACAGGCAAAAGCCCCTATGAACTTGTCTATGGTCAGAAACCTTCACTTGTCAGTACAACCACGGTACCACAACTGCCACTTCCAAAGAAGATACCAGACAGTAATGACCCAAAAGTACTACAAGCCAGAAAGGACCAAGAAGTGATGGAACAACAAAGGGTTCAGTGGGAAGCAATCCCATTGCAACAAGAAATATTCCAAGTCAGAGACAAGATCTGGGTTGTCAACCACAACCAGCACAAATTAGACCCAGGATTGCGCAGACCAGGCATTGTCATGGAGGTGAAACCCAATAACATGTACCTCATCAAAGGGATTGGAGCTCAAACTGAATTGAAATGTATGCATCATGATTGACTCCGCCTATGTAAAGCAAGAGCAGCCCAGCAAAACTCAAGACTCCCTGTTCCTAACAACAAACTGGACCAATACCAGGCCCGTATTCCAGATACCCTCAAGAAGGTTCCCAAGGCTCCGCCTTCCAGCACCCCAGGGGGAGATGTCGCAACATCTTTGATTACTCCCTCTTGGGGAATTAACGCCCTGAGTAAATCACCAAGCGGCTCACCAAATGGTTCACCGTCCAGTCAATAAACTGGTGGTACCTTTATCAGTTAACCATCTATGACAGGGATCCCTCAATCCAGGTCCTAAATGGAACACAACTTGATTAAGCCTTGTGACTCAAGAGGAACATTACTCAGATAAGCCCTGTGACCGCTATGACGTACATGGACAACTTGTGGCTTATCATGATACTATATATTAACCTATATTCATATTCAATAAAGTATCATTCTCTTCTTAAATCTTCCCCTTTATTTCATTTATTATACTTCCCAGAAGTATAAACTCAACACCTTGGACTTTACTATTTTAGTAAATATCTGGGGAATACGTTGAAGAGGATAAAAAGAACAATTTAAACAGTATTCTAATATTTAAATTGGCCAAGTTTGAATGCAGGGAAGACTGGTTCTGGAACAGTGAACCAGTTAACACTTTGGAGCGCAAAGAGTTGACGCTTTGAGCGGTGGAAATCAATTTCATAGTTAGACTGTGGTGGAACATCAGAAAAGGTCTAGTTTTGCGCTCTACAATCATTGGTTGAGTTCTGGCACGTTTTCTGATGAATATGATTGGTTGGAAGCCAAAAGCTTAAAGTATAAGCAAGAAAATAGTGAATCAATACTTTAAGCTTTTGAGAAAGTATGTCAGGGACCTACTTTACAGGGAACAAGTTCCCTAATTGGTGGGCCAAGGCCCCTAAGTTAAGCCCTGCTATTACTGAGCTGATGGGTACCGTGATCATGACAAGATGTCCTAGGTGACCCAAGTAGGCAAATCTTCTGAGCATAGAGCTGAACCAACCAAGCATATAATATCCCACCACATATATTAAAAGGTAGAAGGAGGCGTAGGGTCTAACCAACAAAGGTTTGGCAGGAGGCAGAGTGAACAAGCAACCATATTGGAATTTATGTCCCCAGTGACCAGAGGGGTACTTAAACCATCTATGGGCTAGGGATTCCTTTTGATGAGTGTTGTCTGGAGAGGAGTTGTACCAGTCAGTAGTGGGTGTTGGGTTTTCCAAGGTTAACATCACAGACAAGAAGGAAGCTAGAAACCAGAACAGGAATAGAATTCCTCTCATGGCTTCAAAAATAAGGTATCAGAAGGTAAGTGATTGGCAGGTATAGAATAAAAGTCTTTATTGTTGGAACAACTAAGTTTGATAAAGTTTGTAAACTTAAATAGCCTCAAAAAATAGTGGCTGGTCAATTTAAGTGGATACTGGGGGAGATAAGAGGGATTTACCAATGATTTTCATGAATATCATGGTTAAAGTTAATACCTGTGTTAAATGGGCATTGATTTTGGACTGGAGATGTAATATAAACTTAAAGTTAACCGGGAAGGAAGCAAGGCAAGCCACAAGATCATGGTAAATTAAGCAGTGCTCATAGTGAATATCAAGCAATTTTAAGAGCGGAGCCTCAGTTTCATCTTCTAATAGTGGATCTGTGAACGTCAAGATGATCCAAAGCAGCCAATCAACTGCTGAGTGGTAAGTGACGTTATCACTTAACTTACTAACCTTTTCAAACTTGATTTGAAGTTCAAAAGCAAAAATCATTCAATCAAATGATTATAAATAGGTAAAGTAAGCTGCATAGTTGATTTATGACTAACAATAGGTGTTTTTTGAAGGTTCCAGGTTTGATTCCCATTCAAATCAAGCATGGCAAACAAACTGGTGTCCAAAACTTGGTGGCTGTGTTGTTGTGTCTTTGCTTTACAATTCATGTTGTTGTCAAAACTGCAGGCTCAACCCACCAGCAAGGTTCTAACCAAGCAGGTTTGTGACCCGCAATCCAATTATCCGGTCACTTGAAGCCAGACTAGGAAGTCAACTCAAATTACCAAATCCAACAACATGAACAGATTATGATCCTTCCTGATGGATACCTTGTTTTGGCGCTTGACTCATTACCAGGATCAAGCCACCCCCTTCTTCCATCCAGCCATGTGATCACCACAATCATGTTCTTGTTATCCATTGATTCACAATAACTATATAATCACTATCTCACAATAAAGATTATTATCTATCTTCTAAATATTTTTCCCGTGTAACTCTGCTAAAACAGCACAGTTACAACATTGGTAGCACAGGTAGGTTCTCCATCCTACCTTATCTTGAAAAATTCCGCCTGTTGCCCGCACACTCCACGGCCAACAAATCCTTGACAGAATCATGTCTGGCCTCCCGCCTGACTGGACTCCGTACACTCCTGGTGCCAAGATACCTGATGGTTTTGTCCTATACCAAAACACAGTGATCCCGCTACCTGCCTTCAACACCATGTCTGCACAAGGTTTCTTTCAGGCTCCATCCTTGATGCCGCAACCAGCCGACAAAAACACCATGCCCGCCTATGTAGCTCAAAGACTACAAAGCGCTGCCTTAGAACCTTTTGCCAGGGCCAACAACAACAACGCCGCTGCATGGATCCAGTCCGCCCAAAGCAAGCTGGCTCAGATGGAATGCCCAATGATCCAGGTGCCCTTGGAGGACCTGGTACTGTACACCATTGCCAGACATCCCAATAAACTGATGTCCTATCCTTTCTGTTTTTGCAGTTACACAGGCTCAGCACTCCTGGATTTGGGTGTGGATTGAACCCTAGTCAACAGCAGCTTTGTAGATAAGTTCAAGCTAGCCACTAATCCTTTGCAGATTAAAAATGTGGTCCTGGCTGACAAACACCACATTGCCGTGACAAAGAAAACTACCCCCTTCTCTGTCATGCTTGAGAACCTTCACTCCACCATTCAAGGTCCTGTCATTGACTTCCCAAAGTTTGACATTGTACTGGTACTAGACTGGTTACAGAAGAACAACCCCCACGTGGATTGGGCAACCTCAGTGTTGACCATCAAGTGTGAAGGTGTCAACCACCAGATCTACCCTGACTCTGTGGACCAACTGCTACGCAACCACGTCTTTGTACGTATCACAGAGACTCAGGACAAAAAGAAAAACCTGAAGGCAATTGACTGGGACTTCTTCCAGTACAAGATCATATACTTCAAAGATCACCAGGACACCTCCAATCCTCAGGATTGCAAAATTGCGGCCCGCCATCCAGAAATCTTTGAGGAAGCGCTACCTGGGCTGCCCCCGAGAAGCATATTCAGCACTCCATCCAACTCAAGGGGGCTGTACCCAAGGCGCTCCCCATCTACAGGCTGACCTCAAATGAAGATGACACCTTACGCGCCTACCTATAGAAGGCATGGGAAAAAGGACTTATCTGCCCCTCACAATCTCCCTTTGGGGCTGCTGTATTCTTTGTGGCTAAAAAGGACGGTACCTTATGCCTGGTCACAGACTACTGCGCCTTAAACAAAGTCACCATTAAGAATTGTTACCCTTTGCCACTGATTGATGACCTTTTTGACGCCTTGGGAGAAGCCACTGTCTTCTCCAAGATTGATCTAACTGCAGGCTACAATCAGATTTGTATCAAGGAGGAAGACATCCCCAAGACAGCCTTCTGCACCAAGTACGGTTCCTACAAATGTGTGGTACTCAACTTTGGCTGACCAATGCCCCGTCCACTTTTGTAACCTTCATGAACAAAGTGTTTGCGCCACACATAGGCAAACATGCCCTAGTGTACCTGGACAATATTATTGTCTACAGCCCCTTGGTTTAACAGCACCACAAAGACCTGGAAGAGGTCTTTGCAACCTTGGCACAACACAAACTGTTGGTCAAACCCTCCAAATGCCAGTTCTTCTGGGAGCAACTACCCTTCTTGGGACACATAGTCTCAAAGGACGGCATCAAACCCAACAGTCAAAAGATACAGGCCATCTGCAAGATGCCACCACCCAAGGATAAGTTGGAACTCTGCACCTTCTTGGGAATGGTGGCCTATGTACAACGCTTCATACCTGACTGTGGCGTTTTGACTGCCCCCTTATCTGCCATAAGAGGCGCCAAGTCCAAGTTTGTGTGGACCCCCCAATGTGACCTCTGTTTTAGACGCCTCAAGGAGAAATTCACAACGGCTCCCATCCTACAGTACCCCAAATGTGATGGGGAATACAAAATGGAAACTGACGCCTCAGATGCATCCATTGGGGGAGTGCTACAAATCAAAAATAGTGACGGTGACTTCCTGCCTGTAGCTTACAAATTGCGCAAACTGACAGATGGTGAGTGTTGATACCCTATCCACGACAAAGAACTGCTGGCTATTGTGTACTGTCTAGTTAAATGGCGCTGTTACCTAGAACGGCAGGAAGAATTCACAGCATTAACTGATCACAAGTCACTCATCTATTTCAAGACTCAAGCAAATCTGCCGCGCTGCCAAGCGCGGTGGATGGAACTATTGGAGAGATTTAACATGCTCATCCAGTACAAACCTGGGGCCAAGCTTGCCATGGCAGACGCCCTGTCCCACCTGTATGTCTGTGCTTCAAGAGGAGAGAATGGGCTTGACCCAGACTGGCCTCTCTTAGTGTTCTGAACAAAGGACAAAGGGTTTCCCCCTGGCACCACCAACATAACAAAAGAAACAGTCATCAAGAATGAACACCTCTTTGCTGACGTATATGGGACTCTACACAGAAAGATGACTGACAGCACGGCCATTCCCTACATTCCCACACATCAGCGAGTCAACACCATCCTACGCTATCACAGAGACCTTGGACATACCAAGAGCCAAAACCTATATGAGTTCCTTAAACATAAGTCCAGGTGGCCAACCTTATACCGCAATGTCCAAGAAGTTCTAGACCAATGTGAGGTATGCAAAAAGTTTGCCAAAAGCAAAACCCGCCAAATTTGGTACTTCCCATCTGCACACAGCTACCTTTTAAAGTATGGGCTCTTGACGTTGTTGGTCCCATGCCAGGAAAACACGATGACAAGAAATACATCATCACCGCCATTGACTTTGAAATGAGATGGCCAGTAGCCCAAGCAGTGAAGGCACACCCCGGCAATGAGGTTTGAAAATTTATTGGCAAGGAGATAATCAGCAAGTTTAGAAAGCCAGAACTCCTGATAACCAATGGAGGCAAGGAATTGACCTCTGAAGACACCAATGTATACCTCACCAAAAACTGGGTCAAGCACACTGTGACAACACCATACCATCCCCAGGCCAATGGATGTGTGGAGTGGCTTAATGGTAGCCTTGTGCAAGCCTTAGCCAAACTTACTGCCAGGAGACCTGAAGACTGGTATAAGCAGCTACAGACTGCACTACTCGTGTGTTGAACCTGAGTGAACAGATCCTCTGGGAAAAGCCCGTTTGAACTGGTATACAGCACACAGCCAAATATCATTCAAGCATTGACAGGACCCAAACTGGAAATCCCAAGTGAAGTCCCCCTTGCTTAGACCCTCACATTATAGAGGCCAACAGCAAACAAACAGAAAAGGGAAATGAACGTCTGCAAAAAACTTTGTCTGCATCTGCAATAGACATGAAGTTGGGGACAAAGTTTGGGTCATGAACGTTGATAAAAGCAAACTACAACCCAAGAAAGTAGGGCCGGCAATCATTCTAAAGGTAAACAACAATAACACTTACCTTGTGCAAGGGCTTGGAAAATGTAAGCAAGACAAGACCCTACACCATGATTGCCTGAGACCCTGCAAAGCAAGACAAAAACAACAAGAGACCACCCTGCCTGCCACCAAACAACAACTGATTCAATACAGCGCCTGGGCTCCTGATGACCTCCCTGACGACCTGCCCCCAGAGGAGGCTGACCTTCAGTTGGGAGGGTGCCAAAACTGCAGGCTTGACTGCCAGCAAGGTTCTAACCAAGCGGGTTTGTGACCCGCAATCTGATTATCTAGTCACTCAAAGCCAGACTAGGAAGTCAACTCGAATTACAAAATCCAACAACATGAACAGATGATGATCCTTCCTGGTGGATACCTTGTTTTGGCGCTTGACTCATTAGCAGGATCAAGCCACCCCCTCTTCCATCCAGCTGTGTGATCACCAATCATGTTCCTGTTATCCTTGATTCCCATGAACTATATAATCACTATCTCACAATAAAGATTATTATATATCCTCTAAATATTTTCCCCGTATAACTCTGCTAAAACAGCACAGTTACAACATTGTCAATAAAATTAAGGGAGTCAGGGAAGGAATCCCTGACAAAGTAAGTGTGTAAGCTTATTTGATTATAGGAAGAAGTGAGTGACAATGGTTTAAGCTTTTGAAGAAAGCCATTCTGAAGGCAGAACTGTTGGGAAAAGGACACTATAAGGAGGCTAGTTGGGAAGCTACAGGGGCTTTTGGAAGGTCTTTTGGAGGTTTTTCAGAACTCTTTTGGTCATAAGCAGGAGCTTGGTTGGGTGCTGGATCTGCATCCTAATGGTTACACATCTGGCTGGTTTCTATTAACCAGATGTCTTCCAAAGCGTTAAGAAGTCCTTTCCGAAGGAGTAGCTGTTCAAAATAACTCTAAAACAGTGACAAATAAGAAGTTTTCTAAGGGGATCTTCCTTCTGTTAATAAAGACTATCTCAACCCCTATTCTCCTTTCTTGTGACATGGAACTCCCCTAGTGATAATGATTATGAAGTTGGTTAAGAGGATCAGAAGATGCAGAACTTTACTCTGTTCACCCATGGAAAACGCCTGTCTGAGGAATGAGTAAAGCAGTGCAAATAACCTTGAGGTCTGGGATATTGTTTTACTGAAGATTATCATGCAAACGGACCCTAGATGATGGAGCTGCTTTGATAGCCCATGTATTGCTGTAAATTATGTCTTCCTCTAGTTATCAGTTGCCAATGGTGATTAGGGGGCATGGACAAGTATCCCTGAGGATGACGATCCCAACCCAGCTGGTCCCTGGCTTTGACCCAGGACACAGCTTGGTGACCTCCTAGGAGTAGGAGCGCCACAGTAACTTTTGTGTGGTTGCTATTCAGTGGTTCAGCATCCTTGGTAAGCTGGTTCTGCATCGAGGGTATGTATTTGAGCATAGTTTGGGATCTGGGGGATATGCTTGTGAGGTTGATGGTTTCTGCTGTCCATTTAAGTGCTGGTAGCTTTGAGCGTGGCTACGGATAGGTTTGGTATGGTATGATAAAAACATGCATGCGTATCTATTGTCAGGTATTGCTTAAATAAAGCTTGTACCGCTCATGTTAAATCTCTTGTGCGACTTTGGTCTGGTCTAGGTCAGCTTTGATTTATCCTTTTATGCAGCTCTGGAAAGTTGAACACGGCGGTGGGATGTTTTGTTTGCTGTACCAGGGGGTAGTTTGGTTATGGATAGGTTAGTTGTCTGGGATTTGCTAGGTGATTGATTTCGGCCATGCTGTTTATAGCTGGTAAACCATCCCATTGCTGTTCTATATAGGTTGGGTTTACTCCTCACAGCGGCAAGAACTACTGTACCCAATGGCCACAGCCTTTGTAGCGCCAGAAGGTTTCTTGGAGAACTACATGATTAAAATGAATTAGATTTTTATTAAAGTTTAGCAGAGCGGCAGTAGAAGGTCCGCAGCCTTTGTAACCCCAGATATGGTGTATATGAACCGGTTATTATTGCTAGATTTTAATATCTTGCTTCAACCTCTAGAAATCGACCTTGCCGCCACTTTGACCAATTATATCGGAATAAACGGCAGGTCCGTCGTATCCGTGCTTTAGTCGTCTTTGAACATTAATAAAATTTTGTTCCCGTAAAAAAAGTATTCGTGCTTTAGACTTTCCGGCCGCCTTCACTATTAAAGGATGGTTGCTTGAGGGGGATAACCTGGGCACATCGGGGTTATACCGTCTGGTGGATGTTTGATTTTTAATGATGGCAATAATAGCACTATTATTGGGCCCTTCTGGCCTAGCCTTTGATATCTCGGCAATGAGGCTGATACCCCAAGTGTAGCTGGGGAGTGGATTTCAATTTAAACTTGGTGCATTGCTGGGTTGGGAAACCAAATTCCCATTTTAAAAAAAAAGGTTAACCGTCCTTCCTCGTGCTTGGGAGATCGAGCCAACCTTTATTTGCAGTCGCCTTTCCAGCTTCCAATGCCAGTTGAAGCCCATAGCTATCGTTTCTAATAACAAGTTGGTTTAGGCTTTTTTACAGAGATGCATGGTGCTTGAGTGGCACTTGAAACTTTCTTTCCTTGAGGGAGGCAGTGTGGCGTAGGCAAGTTCAAATAATCAATGTCTGGCATAGGTTGAGTTAAACAATCCCCTTAAATTAGCTTCCATTAGGGTGTTCTTGGGAGACTGTGATCTGGGCACAAGTTGGCTATTGAGAAGGGCATGAGCAGCAGGTATAAACATGGCTTAACTCGGATCTATTTGCCGCATGTATACTTCCAGGTGAAACTATACTTCTTGCTAGAACTACCACTGTTCCTGGGTTGGTGTTAGCCTAATGATGCTATCAGTGCCACTTGAATAGTTGCTAATGGAAGGGTTATTTGGGGAATGCTCACGCTACAGATTTAATTTAAATAAAAATATTTCGCTTTCAGAGTGGATGTTAAAAAGGTCGGTCTGACTCCGGATATGGAAGAACCATGGCTTTGGGGGGTGAGCTTTGATTGGCTGGCTTAGGTGGTGTGGGCCTGGTTCTTAGTGGGCGAGACAGTTCTAGGCTAAGATGGTTGAATCATGATGTGGTGTGCCTAAGTTGGAGTGATCTGCCACAATAGTTCTAAATAGAAGTGGCTTTACAGTCAGCAAGTTGTAGCAGCTGGGCATGGCGATCAGATCGCGGCGGTTTGAGCAGGAGTGGTTATTGATTGACAAGGATGTTTACGGTTAAACTCGCGGGCCGAAGACCGTTAATGACCTATTCAATTCAATGGCATAATGAAGTCACTAGTGAAGCTTTTGTGCAGGGAAAAGATACTTGGAACCGATTTGCTAGGAGAAGTCAGTGTAGAATCAAATATACGCGCTCTTCTGTAAACAGGCTCTCTAATGGCCTGGGTAATCTAGTTCAACCCAGCAATTCTAGCTGTGATCAAGCGTCTATATAAATATAATTGTTGGGGAGTCAGGGATGACGCCGCAAATCTAGACCCTGGACTGTGTAGAGAGATTTAAGGCATACAATCATTGATTTTAATTCTTCCATAAACTGTATATAAATTTATAATCTAAATTCTCTATAAATTCTTAACGCAACTGATCACGGATTAGTTATGCTTGGATGTTCTGACATAGAATAAGTCATTGGGGCCAGCAGAAGGATGTAGAATTTAACTGGCTGTGGAGTTCTTTCAGAAGACAAGGATTTAACTAAATCTAATATATTTTGTTTCACAATAATTGCTTCAATATATTTGTTAGTTGCCTTCTCGTGTACTTGGTTGAAATATTAATCAATGACTAATTATGGGGATTGCGCTACCGAGTGATGATTGGTCCATCCTGTGCGGGATTCAATTATGACTGGGCGAAGCTGTGATCTGATTGGACAATAAGATAGGTATCCCAATTGGAAAATGTCAACCAAGCAATCCACACGAGTTGGGGATTTTGAGGAGTCGATTTGGTTGGATTCTAAAAAAAGGAGTGCTGGTTGAGCAAGCAACCCCCAGGAAGCCCCTGAACCAACAGCTTATTCCCCACCAACTATACTGAACGCTTGCTTCATAAAGCCAGCCTTGGCCTGCCATATCCACCATGGATGACCAACTCAAACCCCGCACTGAGGATCACATTTCTCTTTTCACTCGTCTCCGCGTTCAAACGAAGGGTAGTGAGGTATTTCATGTGACTGCTCGCAAGACCTCAACTATCTCAGAGCTCCTGAGTTTAATTGAAGCCGAGCACGCCTTTCAAACCAGTATAGACTCAATCACCAGTGGAGTAAAGTATATGCTGACTGAAGACCGCCAGCACTCGACCAGCTCTCCTTTAGTATGTGTAGGCCTCTTACACGATGGCTGTGAGTTGCGCCTGGATGATCTAGTCGGTGAAGTCCTTTCTATGGATTCTCTCGTCGAGGTAGTTTCAGAGCCTCCCATCCCCGAGCTTCGACATCTTTTTTACAATCAAGCCTTTGTATCAAGTTTCTTGCCGTTTTGCCAGAACGCGAATGCTCTCCCTCCCGTCTTGTTCTGGCTGGAGGTTGAAATGATCAAAGGTGATCACAACAGCTTGGTGAAAGAGTATATCGAAAGTACGTTTATTTCAAACGATGCACCGTTGCGACTTCAGCTATCTGGTTCTCTGAAAGAGAGACAGAGCCAAATATATCGTACCGTTATTCACCAGCTGATGTTGCGGTTCATTGACTCTACCGATTTCGACTCGTATTGCGAGGAACGCTTGAGGGGAAGCGACCTTGTGTCTACAGCAGAATGCTTCCGTAGGAACCATGATTTAGTTGCTGGAAAGCTCAATGGCATCTCTACTCCTCTTCTTTTAGATGTCATTAGTACCCAGTTCCTTCCATCAAAGACTATAACCCCTCCCCTGTCCATCTCTGATACTACCATATCCTCTAACCCCCGTGGTAGCTTTCCTCCCCAATCGACACCTGTTGAGCGTAAGTTGCTTGTCAAGCGTATCCGTAAACTTAAAGTCTTACTTGGCGAGAATGTCACCAGTGAACATATCCTATACACATCTTCTGCTGAAGCTTCCAGCTCAGCGTCTGACGATGAGGAGTGGCCCTCCTCACCAACCCCTTTACGCCAGTTTAAGAAGCTATGCAATGTTTTGGGTGGTCCCGATGGGCTGTACTCGCTTAGCGGGGAGGCCCCGATGCAGCATATAGTGCCGCGGCTGGGCCGGCGCCGTTCCAACACTACCATCCCTACCCATACTTTTAAAACCAAAGCGCAAGTGATCCGCTCGATGGATAAGCTCCAGGATATTCTGGGGGAGCGCCCTCCCCAATGCTTCACCGTTCCGCTCCTGATCAGCCCACCTATCCCTTGCAACACGCCAGCCCACCAAAAGCGTTTACTAAAGCTCCGAAAAATCCTAGGCCAGAATGTGAAGTTCCCCTCCCCACCCACACTTAGCAAATCCGTTTCTGCCATCGATCTCACCAAGCTATCCTAGATCCCCTCTATTAGGTGTATAACCTGAATCACCCCGAAAGTAAAATCCACCCTTAGAGAAGTGCAGTTGCGTTTAACTCTTAATGAAAAGGTTTTTAGTAATCGTTTGAAATTTAGACCACTCTTTGTAAACCTCAACAGCTTTTGAAGCACTCTTATAACGAAAAAATTTCTGAATGGCGCTTGCAAACAATGATCCCAAATGCACTTCAAAACAAAGCTTTAGTATTCAAAAGGATGCTTCTCGCACAGTTTTATTGATATCTCCTTCAATAATAACGTGCATGCGATCATGGCGCTAAAAGAATACTCAGTGTAAACCAGCACCAAAACCGACGTATTAACTCAATACAGATGTTGCTTGATTTTTACTAATTCGTAGACTCGCTGAGGAAATAAATAAAAAGAAGTTGTGCATCCAAGACTATTTCGTAAAAAGAGCAGTCGCAACAAGCCCAACATATATCTCTGTGGGTTAGAAAAGCATGGATTGAACTTTAAACGGCATAATCTGCTAAATTATATCCCAGGCTTTATGAATCTTAGCAAGCCCTGAAGATCAGTTGACTTAAGCCGATCAATAAAAACAACCCAGCCTACTTTCCAAACAAGTGTTTAAGGTATACTAGCTTTATTTATAGGGTACTGATAGCCCCAGCTATAGAGAATGGGAACCTAATATGTACCTCTTCGGACAATCCGTAGCTGCATTTAACTTTAAAGTCTACTGCACCAAATATCCTATAAATTTAATCAAGTGACTATATTAGCTGGCTACGATAGACTGTCACCTAATTCATACATATCCAGGCTTCCTTAACGCAGTTCAGCTAGATGGAACAAAAGAAAGGCCAAGTATCCCCAGCACAAAAAAATCCTCACTGAGCAACTCAACGATAAAGTCAGCAAAATCAAACGAAAATCGGGTGACGTCTGATAAGAGTACTTGGCCCCATCTCAAAGATCGACTGCAACCCCTTCCCGAAACGATCGAAGCTATCCAATATGTCTTCGGGGGTTGGTTGCAGCAAAGTGGATCTTTATTTGAAAGGTAACCAATGGATATGTGAGCTGCAGGGATGAAACGGGAGTCCACACGATCACCCTGCAAAATCGGAGCGAATTAGTGCAAGCTAGAGCGGTTTCCAGGCTCCCTAAGCCGCAATCCTTTCTACCGCCGCCATTTGCTTTTAATAAAAAGGACTATTCTAAAAATAGATGGTTAACAGATACAGCTTGAGTGAAACAATTCATCAGACCTGGGATTTAACTTGCATAAGGGAAACTTCGAAATGGTTTCCCACACCGAATTGATTTGGCGGAATAAACGATATGCCCCTAGCAAATAAACCGCCTCGGTCCATCCCAAGCAGCAATATCATCCCCATACAAAATCCAAGAGGAACTAAACATCTGCTTCAAAAATATCAATCTTTTGATCAAACAAATCCCCTACAATCTTAACCAAACTATCCGACCAGAAACCCACCAAACAAACAACCCCCAGAAATAAACTCTCCCAATGCAACCAATCCCCATCCTACTCGCTGCATCCATAAACGTACAAACAATGTCCAGTAGACAACCAACAAACCATAGCTGCAGGTACCCACCTGCCTGATTTGCCCCAATATACGCAGGTAACAGCTGATACCCGCCAAAGCCAGAAACAACCCCAAATATCCGATCCCAACTCCATCTAAAACACGTACCCGATCACCGAGCCAGCTCTGTACCATCCTCCCAAGCCAACCGAGCCTGCACCAAAGAGGAGCTGGGCATGTCATACCTGAGAAGCATCCCGTAAAGAATAACGGGGAGCTTGATAAGACCACCACCCTTATTGGATACCGAAGCGGGGCGACATACAGCTAACCAGTAAGCCCCATCCCACCCATGCCACCATGGATACCTTAAGGCTGTGAGAGATCCAGATCCCCCTTGGAACCCAGATGGTTGATCCGGGTGTAACATATGCCTCTTGTGTTAGGGTACCCTCAACTCAGCATCCATGATATCTCTTGGGAACCTGGTTCCCAAGTACAAGGTATCCATGGGCGGTTAAGTCTCATCCAGGAGCCCTGGGTAGTTTCTTGAGGGTATCCATGAGGCATGCCCAGCATACACCTAGTTGAGCTTCAGATACCGGTCATATCAGGGATCCACTCCTGAGGAAGATGGAAATCTAAGTAATGT
This sequence comes from Entomophthora muscae, assembly GCA_014839935.2. Taxonomy (NCBI): domain Eukaryota; kingdom Fungi; phylum Entomophthoromycota; class Entomophthoromycetes; order Entomophthorales; family Entomophthoraceae; genus Entomophthora; species Entomophthora muscae. Next base: position 177,139 of record QTSX02005854.1, read on the forward strand.
AATTGAGCAGTGGGATGAAACCCCACCAAGGATGATCTTACAGGAATCCCAACCATCATTGTGTTAACCAAATACCCCCACAATTTATAAGAACCCAAGAAAGGAGCAAAAGGAGTCAAGCCATAGTATACTGCAGCATAAGCCAGCACATACCAAGGCACTCCAGGACAGATCACAGGGGGAGGCAAAGGAGGAGGTGTTGCCTTATCACAAGTAGGCAGAATCTGATGCTTGGTGTAAAGGTCGTTCCCATCTGAAGCCTTGGTGGTGTCCTTGACCCGGATATTGGAGTCAAATCAGCAACATTCAGCAACAGGAAACCAGAAGGAGAGGCAGAAGAGAAGCAGAATTAATTTCTGCTTCCGATGCATCTTAATTCAATTTGAGTTTAGAAAAGACTGATTCAGCAAGTAAAGAATATAGGGATTGTTGGGTATATACCTCTAGGAAGTATAATAAACGAGATAAGGGGAGATTTAAGAAGAGAATGATACTTTATTGGGGATGGATATAGGATAATATATAGTACCATAGAAAGCCACCTACTGTCCATGTACGCCATGGAAGGCATGGGGCTTATCTGTCATGGATGTAAAACTCCTGTTGACTATGCTCCTAGGAAAACCTCAGTTACAGGGTTCCAGCCCCAATACCCTGCAGGCCGCCAGCCCGCAGGACCAGCTGCCCACAGATTTTTGGGCTCAAACCAGAGCGGGATTCAACTCTGGGGAATCTCCTAAGGCTTGATGAACTAAAATTACCTGCATTGAGGCTCCCTACGCCAAAGGTTCCTGCTAACCCAACCAATGAGAGTGCAGGCCAAGCCAAAGATCCCGGAATAACTTGGGCCACCACGGAAGGGGAAACAAATAAACTTCTTATAGAACACAGGCCGCCCAGAGATGACCAACCCCACAACCCAACAAAGGAATTTTAGTATTATCAGTTTGAGCCAGCCAATGGAATAACCCCCGCAATTGATGCCACCAAAAACTGGGAAGACCTGGTAAACAGGAAACCCTGGGCCAAGGGAATTTGTGAAAGTTTTACCATAACAGATGGGCATACTTATACCCTGGACCGCCATTAAGTTGCCCATTGCCATTCTTGCAATAAAGTGGCATGAACCTTTGGTTCAACCAGGTTATTCCATATTTGATATTAGTTCTATTTCATCTAAAGTTGACCTCCTGCGGTTCTGCACCTCACACCCATCAACCCCAAGAAACCGCAGACCAGCTGCCCAACCTTTATTGTCCACCAGGAGCTCCCTACGGCCCAGTACATTTCACTGAGTACCCCCTAACCCTGCGTATTTGGAGTTCACCCTAGAGGAAATCCTAATCTACAACCCTGAGGCAAAAACTAGAGAGACTGAGACTGTTTACGGGGAAGGCCACAAGATCACTATACCTCCCCTGCTATTCTGCAACAAGTACAACCACCTGCTGGTGTATTTAGTTCCAATGACACCACCTCTCATCCTGCGGCCTGACCGCCTGCAGGGATCCACTGCAGCCAATGAATCCACTTCTTCAGATATTTAGGGGGATGTATATCACCCTCGCTGGCCTGATTGATTCAATGGTACCTGGGAGCAGACCCTGGGCCCTCCTGGGCAAATTGCTATCTTATATTGTAAAGCTAGCACCAATCTTGTGGTGGGCCCTGCAGGCAGGGCCTGCCGGCTGTCCGCCTGTGAGTTCCTGGGAACCCCCACAGGCGGGATCCTGGCCGTTATCTGAGTAGTGTTCCTCTTAAGCCATGAAGCTTATTCAAGTGTGTTCTGCTTAAGATCTGGATCATTTGGTCCCTGTAATGGATGGCTGAATGATAGTAGTGCCACCAACAATGATTGGTTGGGGAGCCATTTGGTGACCCGTTTGGTGAACTACTTGAGGGGTTAATTCCCTGAGAGGGAGTGATTGAAGATGCTGCGGCACCCCCTGGGGCTCTGGAAGGGTGAACCTTGGGAACTTCTTAAGAGTGTCAGGTATACGGGCTTGGTACTGATCTAGTTTGGCGTTGGAAACAGGGAGTTTGGAGCTGCGTTGAGATGCTCTGGCTTTGCACAGGCAGAGGCGGTCGTGGTGCATGGGCTTTAGCCTGGTTCCCTTGACAAGGTAGGTATTGTTGGGCTTGACCCCCGTGACAATGCCTGGCCTTTGTAACCCTGGATCTGGCTTATGCTGATCATGATTGACGGCCCAGATTTTGTCCCTGGCTTGGAAACTTTCTTGTTGTAGCGGGATTGCCTCTCTCTCAATTCTTTTTTGTTCCATGTCTTCCTGGTCTTTTCTAGCACGCTGCACGTTGGGATCACTGTTGTCTGGCACTTTTTTGGGCAGAGGTAATTGTGGTCCTGGGGTTGTACTAACAAGGGCGGGCTTTTGCCCATAGACAAGTTCATACAGGCTTTTGCCCGTGTTGCAGTTGACTTGTGTTCTGCATATCATGAGTGCTGTTGGTAACATATTGACCCAGGCTTTTGGATTGTTAGCAGATAACTTACTGATGGCTTCTACTAGCGAGCCGTTTAGTGTAAGGTCTGAAGGCTTGGGGTAAGTGATTGTAAACTAAGGCCGTTAACCCAAGAATATTTATATTTGTTAAGTATAAAAAGGTAGGCAAGGTTTGCAACAATAAATGCACTAAGGCTCCTAAAAGCTTTTATGAAGTAAAGTAGGGACTAAGGCGATTTATTAAACCTAAGAAAACAAAGTAAAGACCAGTCTTAATGACTGAAGATTTGGTTAAAAAGTCAATCTCTAAGTCTGGGAAGTGTTCAGCGCTAGCTAGGGGGTTGAAACTGTCAACAATTAAAGTGTGAGTACCACTATAAATATTGTCTAACTGATGAAAGATGCAGTCAAATGGAATCATAAATGTTGCAACCGAGTTTCCAGACTTGCCTGCTAACGTATCTTACAATACACAGGGGGCGCTCCAGTCTTGGGCGGCCAGCCTGTTGTTTTCAGGGGTAACTAGGGCCGGGTTTTTTGAGGGCAATGCCCACCACAAGAGGGGAGCTAACTTTAAAAGGTATGAGGCAGACTTCCCCACCCAAGACCACGGGCCGGCAGCCGGGATTATAGTGTCAATCACCACTGTGAGGGTGATGTACACAATCCCAAATAGCTTGCCAGTATGGTCATTTGGGAGGTTGGGTGCAGAAGCAGGCATGGGTTTTGGTGTCACGGGCGGCTCCATGGACAGGTCGTAAGCAGGGAGATAATTGAATTTTCCTCTGAACAACTTGGGTGTTGAAAATATCCACGGGCCTTGTCAGTTGTATCTAATAGCGGATTGTATGTGGGCCAGGGGATCAAGTTCAAGTATCTTTTCCGGGGTGTATACCTTGTATTCAGACTTCAGAGGGTAGTTGGTAAAATGGATGGGTCCAAAGGGTACACCAGGAGGACAGAAAACAGCAGGCAGAGGGGCAGGCAGGCCAGAAGATCTCAAACTGAATTGGTAGAAAGCAAATACAAAATAAGGAAATAGCTGCATGAGCCAAATTAACATAACCTTTATTCAAAAATGGCAATAAGTTTGGAGCATGGGGTCCTTGGGTCTATATAGTACCCCCTCCAAACTTAACATTTTCCATTAGGGGTCCATCAAGGCATTGGGAAGGCCAGGGCCAGGGGAACTGGGAGCTTGGGTCTAAAGGCGGCAAAATGGCACTCGGCCCTGGAGTTCTTCCATTGGTCAAGAATCTCAATTTGGCTTTTTGATTATCTTGCTCTGGTGTTGAGGTCATGGGACCGGGCTGCGGGCCCATGCCTCTTTCCTGGGTCTGCTCTTGATTGGTGGCTGGCGTAGACTTCAAGTTCATGAAGCTAATAGTTGCCAAATTGGTACCTCCATTAGGCGCAGTGATTAACCCTCTGTTTGGTGCAATAATTTCTTTGGTTTGGCTCTTTCTACTGCATGGGTCAATATGCTCAGTGTCAGCTTGTGGGGGCTCAATCCCAGAAAAACGCGGGTGGGCGGTCCTGCAGTCCACAGGCCAGGCGGCCCAAAGGGATCTAGGTTCAGGGTTCAATTCCAGCTCCCGGGCCCAGGTTTCTAGGGAGGAACAATTGTCAATCCTGACATTTTATGAAGTAAAGTAGGGACTAAAGCGATTTATTAAACCTAAGAAAACAAAGTAAAGACCAGTCTTAATGACTGAAGATTTGGTTAAAAAGTCAATCTCTAAGTCTGGAAAGTGTTCAGCACTAGCTGGGGGTTGAAACTGTTAACAATTAAAGTGTGAGTACCACTATAAAAATTGCCTAGCTGATGAAAGATGCAGTCAAATGGAATCATAAAACTAAGTTTTAAATGATACAAGATAAAAATTCAAAGAGAAAACACAAGCCACAAAAACTAAACAAGTACCTTTTTGAAGTGCAAGTCAAACAATCTCAACTTAAGTTGAGACTGAGTTAAACTCAGGCTTTTATTTAAAATCTGAGTTTTGGGATGCTGGAGATGGAGGAATATGGCTAACCAGGAGTGGTTAGAATGCT